>JASCZW010020506.1:0-12159 GCA_034211315.2 Aedes japonicus | reverse complement strand
TTTGTTTTTAAGTTGCATGGATAATACTCATGTTTTGTTCAAATGTCTATTTCATTGGTTTTAGAGCCCTCCTTCACCCTCTTCCAGAGGGACGGCGTCTTAAGAGCCACCTAGAAAAAATCCTGCCCAAAAACCCCACATGCCAAAGTTGGTTCCATTTGAAGAACTCATATTTCAAGAACTCGAGCTTTGCAGAAATTTTTGTTTCATTTGTATGGGAGACCTCCGACCTTCGAACCATCATAAGAACCTTCTCTTGCCTCAACAACCCCTACATATAAGTTTTCATAATAGTAGGTATGATTCGCATGATTGGTTGACATTTGTGTCTAATTTTCATGAGAGCCCACCCTCAGAGAGGGGAGGAATCTCAAACCTCCATAGAAACATTTATTGGTTCCGAAAACCCCTACATCCATAATTTGGTTCCACTTGTTTGATTAGTGCTCGAGTTATGCAGGAATTCATGTTTCATTGGTGTGGGGCACCCTTCTAGATGCGGGAGGGTCTCTGAACCATCATAAGAACCTTTTCGACTCCAAAATCCCTGCATAAAAATAGTCGTGACCTGTTGGGATAATTCTCATGTTTGGCTCAAATTCATTGGTTCATTTGTGTGAGAGCCCCTTCTTTCAAAGTGAAGGGGGTCTCAAACCACCGTAGAAACATTTCTTGCTCTGCAACCCTCCACATGCCATATTTAGTTCCATTTGCTTGATTAGTTCTCGAGTAGCAGGAGGTATAGTTCTCATGTTTGGTTAAAATTTGTGTTTCATTGCTATGAGAGCCCCCTTTTTAGAGAGAGAGGAGGGCTTTGAACCACCATAAAACATTTCATGCCTTAAAAACCTCGTCCATTCCAAATTTGGTTCCATTTGCTTGATTAGTTCTCGAGTTATGCATAAATTTGGGTTTCATCTCAAGCTCATGTGTTCTAGACATAAATTTGGGTTTTAATTATTTGAGAGCACCCCCCCCCTTCCTTTTCCATACGACGGTAGAGTCTTAAATCACCATAGAAACATTTCCTTCCTTCAAAAGCTTCCACATGTGAAATTTGGTTCCATTTCTCTTATTAGTTCTCGAGTTATGCAAGGATTTGCGTTTCAGTTGAATAGTTTCCCCCCTTTCAGAAGGTGAGGGGTCTCAATTCAACATAGAACAATTTGGTTCCATTTGTGATTAGTTCCCGAGTCATGCATATTATTGTGTTTTATTTGTGTGGGAGCCCCCTCTTTTCATTGCAGGAGGGTTCTCAAGCTACCATAAAATCTTTTATGCTTCAAAAACTCATGCTAAATTTGTTTCTTTTGCTTCATTAGTTCTCGAGTTGTGTAGAAATTTGTGTTTCATTAGTATGGGAGCCCCCCTTTCCAGTAAAGGAAGGGGTCTTAAACCATCATAAGAACCTTCTCCGGGTCCCAAAATCCCTGCATACAAAATTTCGCCGATCGGTCCTTCCGCTCATGGTGTTAAATCGTGACAAAGAAACCCAACTCATTTTTATTCATATAGATAATAACAAACTGATTGATCAGCAGCTAGAAGCTTCCAGCCAGAAAATACGATTTTTGCATTTTTACATTTATCCGGAAAGTACGTAAAAATCCAAATCAGTATTCCAAGAATCATCGAAAATATTTTCTTGAGAGAAAATATTCAGATCCACTCTGGAAACCTCATCCTAAGTAGGGCTTTCGTTTTTCTTCTAGCGCTTTCACTCTTGTTTTAAACTAGAAGTGCATTTGCGAAGGCCGACACTCCTTAGTTTGTTTTCAACTGCTGACTTTCTGGCGATCATATCCTTTTTCTGGTACTCCTGAGCTTGGAAAACTCCTGAGCTAAAGTCCTTCAATTATACAACAGTACCTTTTTTTCGTCACTTGGTTTTCCTTGATTCCTGTGGAACCAATTGGTACATTCGTCGCAACTTCTGCTAGTTGGCTTATTTGCATGAGAAAATGAGACTTGAGAATAATTTTACCTCATAACTACCTCACGATTGCGATTGAATTGATAATTTTTACCATTCCATTAGTAATGTAAATGGCTGGATTCAGTGATGTTTTTAAGTTAGTGTCAGCATTTCAATTCCCGAAAAAATGGGGCAGAAATGGAGCAAACCACCTGACCAATATGGAAAAACAAAAACAACTCTCGAGCACCGCATAATGCCGATCTCCATAAGTGGTATTAACGAAGCGAGGGGTTCCACTCAAACGAAATCATCTTTCAGTTTTCCCATGTCAGCAATTTCAACGAAATAATTAGCCGGATGGGCGAAATTGGCTGAGATTTGGCTCTAGGGACGGAATTTTACCTTTTTCTCTTTTTTTTTCATTATTCGGGCGTGTTTTTATCGTTCTTGCTCCAGTCGGTATTGCGTGCGGAATTTTTAATGATCCAATCTAGGCAGCGATGATGATGATTATAACGCGAAGGTCAGCTGGATGTTTGGGGGGGAAGCGAGATTAAGGCGGATCAGGCTGTCGATGGGTGTTAAGTGGAAATTTGAATTGCTAAGTTGAATTTTCGGCTAGTGCTAGGATGAGGTGGTAACGAATGCTGGCTGTACATTTTTCGTGCCTTAATGTGATTTTTATGCCAGTCAATTGGTATGCGATGTGTATGGTTTGTATGATAGGGTTTAAAGTAGGTGGCAAATTGTGTAGCAGATCAAAACATGATATGGAATGGAATAGAACAAAAGTATTTCCCTAAATGAGGTATTTTTCGTTAGATATACAATTCTAACAAACACAGCAATCTAAGAAATAGTAACAATTTTATGTTACATTGATGTTCTGAATTATCAGCTTCTTTTCACCTCAGTTCAAATGATTTTATATGAGACTAGCTGATCCCGGTGCGAGCGTTGCTACGCCTGCAACTAAATTAATAAACATTACATAGAACTGACGCTCTAATTTATTATTATTTTAGAATGAGTTTCAATCATAAGAACCTTCCCCAGCCCCAAATATCCCTGCATACATATTTTCACTCCGATCGGTCAGACAGACAGTCAGACAGAAATTCATTGAAATTTATATAAAAGTCCTGCGTCCAATAACCCCCACATGCAAAATATGGTTTCATTTACTGAAATAGTCCTCGAGTTATGCAGAGATTTGTATTTCATCTGTTTAAGGCACCCCCCCTCGACTAAGTCGAGTTATTAATACGAGACACTGAAGAAGTCTGCACATGGTAGACAAAATACGCGTATCTGTAGAAGATACGCAAAGGTAGTTAATTATATGGAAGATACTAATTTTTTCTTCTAATTTCTAGTAATTTACAAGTTGTTCAATAAGTTTGAATACAGCTTTTCATTGGTAGCTGTGCAAGTGCGCACCTTGTCAGCTTTAGCTTCATTTATAGGCTAACCGATGCGCATGGTGTCGACTTGCTACCATCTGTTGTTTGTTTACCGCGCACGATACCGTAGGAGCTGGGATACAAGCCGTACAAGAAATCCAAGGTTCACAGGGTTTTTTTTGTTGGGGCGTAGAATCACGGCGTCCGCTGAGTTGAACTTTTGTGATATACCCTGTTTACTATACTAATTCGCATCTTAAAGCTAGATCACCATTTGTCAAGTGACCAGCCTAAGACAGGGTTCACAGGGTTACGGAGGCTACACCGAAGAAGAGGCTGGACAGAGCCAAATTGATATTTTTGCGTCACGCAGGAAGGACAGGAGCTCGTGTTTGAGCATGAGCATGATTGACCGCCCGAAGTTGCTACTTCGTTAATACCAAATCAGATGTTATTACTCAAAGAACCAACAGATGATGCTTGGGACTAGCATACATACTCAATGTGTAAAAATTAATGATCCTAATCTAAGACAATATCGGCGCTGGCCTCGTCCGAATGCTGCTCAAGTAGGAATGGGTAGGAACATGTTGACGTGATACTCGCTTTAAAGGAAGCTGAAAAATCCTCTGTACTTTCACGAGAAATCACTAGGTGATGTTGGATAATATGGTTGGGTCTGCAGCAGGATTCGTTTTGTAAACGGTGGGCTTAATTCAACTGGCGTTGGCAGCGAATAAGGTATTCAACTATGTTCCCGGTTTATTCTCGCACATTGAAGTTATTCATATTTTGGCACCGTTTTACACCAACAGTAAGGATGCTGTTGAGGCCACTCACAAGTGTGGGTGGTTTATTTGAATAGAATACAAGAGTACATTAAAACATCGAATTTGACATAATATTCTAGAGTTTCATTTAATTTTCTAAAGTTTATCATAATTTCGTTCTATTTATGGTTTCTTATAGCTTTGTTGACCTTTTGTTCACAATTACTCATTTTATATTTTTAGTTTCGCATGTCAGGGAGTTTATGAATATTTCCAATGCTTTCCGTAATATATAAAAGGATTTTCTTCTCTTTTACTTACCTTAGGTGTGCTTGAAGCAGCCGTTTCTAGTTTTTTGGCCAAATTATTGTAACTTTGTTGTGTCGAACAATGAATTATAATTTTAATCAAGATAGTTTTTAATGTTCCCTTATATTTAAGTTTGATTCTGGGATCTCTGAATAGCTCCGTAAACATTGTCGACGGTTCCTTTGTGTTTGGTTCTTAAAACTTACAACCTTTACTGAACGAAATCATGACCTGCATCCATACTCAACTGTGTCCAATATCCTTAAATGCATTTTATTTTGAAACTTTAATTTGACAATGCCTATTTTTACATTTCCAAGTTATTGTTATTGCTTTTTCTATTTTAGACTAATCACTGTTGTGTATATAAATAATTCAAGAAGTTCTCCATTTTTATTATAAAAATTGGAACCAACCCACTTTTCTTTGTTTTGTTGTCTTCATTGCTTTCCTATTTGTTTCCTAGATGTGTTGAAATCATCCAGTCTCACCTTTTTTTCTATTTTTGACTTTAGATAAAGGCTCATTAGAATTCGATAAAAATTGGTTTTGTCTGTCGTTAAGCGTATGAACATTTATTCTAAGTTACAAATGTATATTTTATGTTATCACCACATTATGCCTGCTATCCTCTCTTTGATATGTACAATATTTGTTCCTTTCGCCTTCCTGATTAAGACCTCTTGCTTTATTGATCTGATTTGTTTTGACTGACCAATTATATTTTGCCGTGTGGATTTTACTTCCCTGATGTATTGATTCCTGTAGTACCACTGCATCAATATCTTACCTTTTGTTTTCAGTTTTGCAACCTCTTACATTCCAACTAGTTATTTTTATCAATCTGATTTTTTCTGTTATCATATTTTTAGCTTGCTGAGAGTTCCGCTTAAGTTCATTCTTTTTCTTAATTAATACTGGTTTTGTCCATTTCTCCACCTGTGTTAAACATCTATTAAATTTTTTTTTAGTATTCTGTTTCCTTCTTAGCATCTGTCTCAATCTGTTTTGATACCACGCAGGACAAGAGTTCGTGTTTTTATGAGAATTTTTGTTTTTCAGCAGCAGCATGTCCAAAATGATCGGCTATGGGCACTGACGTTGGCCAGGATCCTCTGTCCAATATAAACATCTCGCCGTTCCAGATCGTCACGTCAATGATGGTTTGGGGCCATATCCAGATCCCAGTGGTTTTAAACACTCCAGGACCTCTACGGGAAGGATGGTTACGTCTTTCAACAGGACAGTGCACCGATCCATACTCCGAATACAGTCCAAGCGTGGTTTTGGAAGAATTTGACTGATTTTCTCGATAAAACTTTGTGGCCTCCCAGCTCTCCAGACCTTAATCCCTGGACTTTTTGTATGCTCATACGTGCTGGCCAAGCATAGCAAATATAAAGTGAGTACTACGGACCAGTTCTAGAAGCTCATTTCCAAGATCTGGGACGAGATGCCGATGAACCAGGTGCGTGCCATGTGCGATTCTTTTGAGAAACGTCTCAAGCGTGTCATACAGCACAAAGGGAGGGGATATACTCCCAGCTAATATAAAGGTTTTTCAATTAACATTGCTTTAATAAAAATTGACTCAGATAAGAAAATCTTGTACTTTATTTTTAGTAACACATTTTTAAAGTGTATTCAAACTTATTAAACACGCTGTATAAAGTGATTTAAAATGAAACTTACAACAAGTCGTTGCTGTAAACTTTTTCGAAACAAAGGGAAGAAGTGTTTGTTTTAACTTAAAAATTAACGGATAATTTTATCGAACATAGAATGACCATACAGTGTACGTCTAATTTGGATAAAAAGTTAAAAAAAAAATTGATTCATGTCCAACATATTCATATCAACATCATCCAACCGATAAATTTGGAAAAACCAACAAACATCGCACATGATTATGAACTGCCACCTACATCACGGAACGATTTGAAGGAAAGACCAACAGCAGTTTCAATCGTCTCAGCATCTTTCCAGGACAGTGAGCTGCCGGTTTATTTCAGGGCTCTTGACGTGGAGCTTTTCAGCAATGGCATCGCACCTGTCTTGTTCGTTTGTATTTTGGATCTCAATCAATCAATCAATCAATAATCGCTGCTTAAATTAAGATGCCCATCACTAAAGTTACAAGAGGGATTCCATCCAGAATGTGCCGTAAATCCCAAAAATCATTCCCGATCATCATTGATTTGGATGAAACTTGGCACATGAGTTCGGTACGTTGGAAAAAAAAAATTCCACTGGTGTTAAGATAATTTGGGTTCAAGAGTAACTTTTGAGATGGGCGTATGTGTTTTTTCCAACATTTTACTTGAAAAATCGTAGTTCAAAAACCATTACATTTAGAGAAAAACTTTATATAAGGGAATTGTAGGGAACTAAACAGCCTTTCTTAAAAAAATATACACAGAAAAAAAAATTTTTTTTTCATCAAGAAAAATCAAAAATAATTACTAAAAATAAAATATCTAAACAAACATATTTTTAATATTTTTTAATTCGTTGTTTGGAATCTTAAGAAAAAAGACACGTTTTAAAAAAAACTCTAGGATGGACGCTCTTATAATAAAAATGTTTTTCAAATAGCGAACTTTGGTGTATATTTCAAATTTTGGTTATTCATTCTTATAAATAAATTTTGATGTTACAATATGGTTTTGGAGATCATTACAAACAATAATGATCATAATGATAAACCACGTAAACGCAACCGTTTTCAAGATATTTCTGATTTTCTTTCAATAAAATTTCAAAACCTCAAAAAATACGCCCTTTTCATAAATTACTCATGATATTAAAACAACAATAGCTAACGATTGTTTCTCTTGTGTTTTTAGCCTTTTTAAAACACATGTATGTGCCTCTTACTTACTCTTAACAGCTCGTCGATTGAAAAAGCTTCACTTAAAGTTATAAGACAAAAATAATGAATTATGGTTGGATTTATATTTATATATACCATTTATTAGTCTCGGTCATTGATAATATTACATAAACATTATATAAACTATTGATTGCTTTTATATATGTTATGAATCCTGCCTTCTTCGTCATTCGAAAACAGTTTTACAAAAACTTCGTTTTCTGAAATTGGAACGAATGAGTGGTACTTTTGTGTACCTGCAATCGTTTTAGTCTGTCGGTAAATTTCATTCCATTCTGCTACCCCTGTTCATACTCTTCATGTGATACATAACAAAACGACATTTTTGTTAAACAATCATCACTTTTTTGGTTCGCCCATTCGAATAACTCTAATGCACTATTTATAGGGTGTTCATGTTGTACAGCAAGGCTTGCATATCTTGCCATTCGTTTTAATGTACCACCAATTGCATCGCAAGGTCCCTTACCGTGGGATGTTGCGAAAAAATGCCATTCAGCATCAATATTGTATTTCTTTTTAAACTTACAAAGGCTTGCAAAGTTCTTCCTATTTTTATATTGGGATGCTGCCCCGTCATACATAAACGTAGCTTTCTTTACTTTAATTTTTGTTTGCAAAAAGCTTATTAGTTTTGAAATAAACACCTGCACCGCAATCGTATCATGTTTCAACACTTCTGAGATAACAATGAAACTGATATTTTTAAGTATTCAGATTCCAGTAATAAATGACAAAAGGGTGAATAGTGGCTTGCTCATTACTCAATAACTACTTTGAACAGCATCTTGAAAAACAAATGAATAATTTTCAGAAAAATCACAAATTATTATTACTTCGCCGTCTTTAAGACAACTTTTATAATCTCTCAAGAAACTAGACTGCTGAGATTTGACAAAATCGTGGGATACTAATTGTTCCAACTTTTCACAAAAATAAGCAATAAATTCATCAATTGGTTTAACAAGTGTCTCTAAACTACATCTATCAGTTGAAATCCATTGCTCAAAAGATATTTCAACTAAACCACGTTTTTCTAATTTGTCTGTTAAACTACTCTCAAAATCTGAAAAGCCTGGACATCGTTCGCATTCACGGAGGTAACATTTTTTAGTTCTAGTTGATGAGCTACATAATATTTCTTCGAAACACAATTTATAATCATTCTCGAATGAATATTTTCTAAGACCATGAAGCATCAAGTTAATGTTCTCATGAATGGTGCAAACACAAATGTTATGAGAACCTGTGCTGCCAAGTAATTTGCAATGCTTTGGTCTTAGTGCTGCAAAGAAGCTAAACCCAACAGCATTTTGATGCATCTCTTGAAATTTAATGAAAGCTTCTCTTAATGAACAAACTAAAAGGCGCTTTTGAATATGAACCCTCTTACCTTCACTCCTCACTGAAACGTAGTCGTTCATACCAGGGGTTGCTCGTGTAATCTCATCACTGTCGTAAAATTGCAAAATTTGGTTTTTATTTCCGGGTTCAGACCGTGTCCCAGCTTTTCGTTAGGGGCAGCTAAAACACCTTCGTGCTTTGCAAGGAATTTAGCTTGTGATACGATGTACTTGTTTGTTATTCAAATTCTGCCATTACTCTTTGATTTGTCCAAGATTGTGGTAAAACCGAAAGTATTCTTACTTGATCGTCCCTCGAAGTTTCTGGATCAGCATACCGGTCCTTTAGCTGCGCAATTATTTCGTCATATTCGGCTGCTTTCACTTTCAATTGTTCCAGGTCATCCTCCTCCGCTTGATCCCCAAATATGTGTGTCCGAACGCCGTTTGAAACATCTTTGAACTTTTTGCCGGCATAATTTACGTTCAGGAACTTTTTAGCCGATATTGGCGAAACGTTGATTCCAGCTACGCCCTTGTTAAATAGCTCAATATTATGGCGCCTTGAATAATCTTGCACACTGCTATCAGATGGCACTGACATTAATGATATTGCCGATGGCGTTTCCTCGAGACCATACAAGTCTACTTGCCGTGATGTAGATGGTTGTGGATCCATAATGTTAGTAATTGATGGTTTCTCACTAGGCTCGAAATTGCAGCATGGGATTGTTCCGTTCTGTTTAAATGCAAACGACAATTATCACAAATCATCAAAGAAGTGTCCAAATGTGTTTTGCCCATAAACTTGAGTTTTTTGACATTTTGTTCGGTTAATTTACGAAGGTTTTTTGAGCACCGTTTAGTGGGAAACGGCATACAACACTTCTTCATGTTAAACTCCATTTTCAGTTCACTCAGATAGATTTTACTGATGAATGCGACTATGTATGAGCATATATATTGGCTGTGGTACCTTTGGAAATGCAGGTATAAAACATCTCTGGTAGTTTACAGGCAGCGTACATTAGCTGTTTTTTTATGAGAAGATATACCTGACATACGTTATAGCTGCTATTTGTCTACCTACCTTAAACAATATGTGTTACTTTCATCGCTACATCACCGAACTGTTCGGAGTGTAGTTTTCACTACCTACACCCGACCTCTAACATCGTTGGAGCTTGGCAAAATAGTCAGCAGTTCGATTAATATGCTTCTTCTATATGACCCTCCGCATAATTTCATCATCTGTCCATTTCACACTTGTCGCCCCTGCGACATCTATCTCGCTGTTACTTTCATCACTTCATTCTCTGAGCGGCCCGACCGATACAGCCATAAAACAATTATAAATATATTGATTGCAATATTAAAACAATAGTGCTATTTATCTTGTTCTTTTCAAATGAGTCTTCTTATCATCCTGATATCAAAAGAAAAGAGGACATTAGAGTAATGTGAACGTTATAATATGAAGATCTTGGAAAATTTATCATTTCTGGTGGAAATCTCGATTAACTTAAGAAAAGAGCGAATTTTCTGAGGTTTTTTCATTCTATTGAAATAAAATCCGAAAAATCTCGAAAACGGTTGCGTTCAGGTGATTTATCATTACCATCATTATTGTTTTTAATGATCTCCAAAATCATATTGTATAATTAATTTTCATTTATAATTATGAATAACCAAAATTTGAAATATGCACCGAAGTTCGCTCTTCAGAAAACTTTTTATTATAAGAGCGTCCATCCTAGAGTTTTTTCAAAACGTGTCTTTTTTCTCAAATTTCCACAAAACAAATTTGAAAAATATTAAAAATATGTTTTTTTATATTTGATTTTTAGTATTTATTTTCGATTTTTCTTTATGAAAAAAATTTTTTTTCAGTGTACATTTTTTTACAAAGCCTTTTAGTTCTCTACAACTCCCCCATATAAAGTTTTTCTCTAAATGTAATGGTTTTTGAACTACGATTTTCAAGTAAAATGTTGGAAAAAAAACATACACCCATCTCAAAAGTTACTCTTGAATCCAAATAATCTTAACACCAGTGGATTTTTTTTTCCAACATACCGAAGACGTGTACCAAGTTTCATCAAAATCGAAGATAGTTGAGTTTGGTGACCGACCGATTTGGCGGAATCAGTCTCTGCTAACATAATCATATTTCTCCAGCAGTGATGGTAAAATTTGGGATATCCAAAGTGTAACTCGAACTGGAACGAATTGCTTGATAACTGATGGCCTTGGTATTTAATAGCGCTGCATAAGAGGTAAAACTTCTGAGGATAATACCATAAAAATGCTCCCACAATGTTATGCAAATACCAAATTGAGTAAAGAAAATACCAAATTAGTGCCTCGTAGGTATTAACAGGGATACCAAAGTTTTGTTATTCGAAAGATATTTTGCTTGCTTAGATATTTTGCTAACGTATTTTACCTCTTATGCTGTGCTCTTAAATACCAAGGCCAGTTATCAATATCAAAATTAGGTAGATTATTAGGAAAAGTATTTTCAGATTGAAAGATCTATAATCCAAGCAGATAATAACTTGGTTGATTCATTGCTAATTTTGTCAAACTTATAGTAACATACTGAAATCATTTACTATTTTGACCCGCATTCTTAGGTCCGCCATAAAAAGTCATTCCTTTGAAACTTAATCCTAGGTATGCAAATAAAAATCAAATAAAAAGTTACAGCGCACGTGGACCATAATTTGTTCGCATTTTTTTTTCACCGGTGCTCAAGCTCATAAAGTCGCATTTGGTTGAATTCTCTTCCCGTTTCTCAAGAAAACCCATTAAATTTACCTAACACTTGCTCAAGAAACGTCATATCTCGCTCGAACACCAACCAACTGACAGAATCTGTCCGTCATTTTGGTCTTAATCGTAAATACGTTTCACTTAAAAACATCGCTCTATTTTGTTGCCGTCGTTACCGATATATCTAGCAAGAAGAAGAAGAAGAAGAAGCCTGGCAAAACAACCAGCAAAACCGTCCTCCAATAAGTCGAGCGAGCATGCAGTGCGCAAAAAAAATGCGAACCGATGCGATGCTGGTCGGACGGCAGGGAACCAACAGTACCTTCCGCGAGGGGAAGGCGTTGACAAGCGGGGTAGGTTGGTATGTTATGTTGTGCGTTTTATCGCGGATTCACGCGCTGAATTTAGCTCGCCTGATGGAAAAGAATAGGAAGAAGCAACATAATAAAAACAGCAGAGGCAAGCCCCTAGCGGCGCGTTTGTCCTTGAAAATGCCGAAAAACAACGCGTGCTGCGATCGCGAATATATAATGCGAACTCGGCTATGGATATAGGGTGAGTGGAGCAGTGTTGTTCTCCAGTGCATCATTCCTAGGTTTTGATTCGATTGTTCCTTTTAAAAATTTATTTCAAAGCAAGTTAAGGGTAAACATTTGCAATCTTTTCGCGGATTTTCACATGTTTTTATAATAATCTATTAAATCATTATGTTTTATTAGAAAAAAGGCTCTAATTGGAATTCGAGACA
>JASCZW010020505.1:0-10000 GCA_034211315.2 Aedes japonicus | reverse complement strand
GATGAACTTAATGATGGTTACAAGTCGGCTCTAGAGAAGTCCGAAATGTCAAACGGTGAAAATTTAGTGACAGGAAGCTTGTGTCGTTAGTGAAAAAAACGGCATGCAAGTGTAAATATTCTAAAATTCAATTTATTCAATATATTTATACAATTTACTTCCAGTTTTCATGTAAAACATTATCGAACTGTTCAAAATTACCTATTCTAGATCTTAAAGGGTGTCCACGATGAAATTGCCACACTATGAAATTGCTCTAACTTTTTAACCGTTGGGTAGAATTTAATGAAAATTTGGGTGGATTTAGTTCATAGTGCATTATTTACATCCTGCAAGTTTTAAAGTCCTGTGATCGAAACTCGCGGAAATGGAGTCGAAAGAACAGCTCGTGCGTGATAAAATCTTGCGCATTCATCACGAGAACAAGGATCTCTCGCATCGTTCCATCGCTAAAACGTTGGGAATCGCGAATTCCACGGTGTCGCGAGTGATTAAGCGATTCGAGGAACGGTTGACCACCCATCCGAAGGCCAGAAGTGAAGGAAAAAGTATTCCGTACAATACCAAAAATCACAACCGCGTAGTTGGGGCCTTCAACCGAAATCCGAACGCCTCCGTTCGGGATGTGGCTAAGAAGCTGCACCTAAGCCGAAGTTTTGTCCAGAAGGCCAAAACTAAGGCTGGGCTTCGAACGTTCAAGGTACAAAAGGCCCCTAATCGCGACGAGAAGCAGAACAAGTCCGCCAAAACCCGTGCCAGGAAGTTGTACCTCAACATGCTGACGAAAGTTGAATGCTGCATCATGGACGACGAAACATATGTGAAGGCCGACTTCAAACAGATCCCCGGCAACCTGTTTTTCACGGCCAAGGATAAGTTCAGCGTTCCGGAGCATGTCCGCACTCAGCAGATGTCCAAATTTGCGAAGAAATTCCTGGTTTGGCAAGCCATCTGCACGTGCGGGAAGCGGAGTGCACCTTCCGTGACCCAGGACACGATGAACGGACAAGTGTACATAAAAGAGTGCCTCCAGAAGCGGCTGCTTCCTCTCCTGAAGGCCCACAACGTCCCAACAATCTTCTGGCCGGATTTGGCCTCATGCCACTACTCCAAGGACGTGCTGAAGTGGTATGCGGACAATAAGGTCAATTTCGTGCCGAAAATGTTCAACCCTCCCAACACTCCGGAGCTCCACCCCATCGAGAAGTACTGGGCGATTATGAAGCAGCACCTTCTTAAACGACCTAAGGTAGTGAACACAGTCGAGGAACTGAAGAAAGTATGGGTTTACATGCAAAAACGGTTGATTCACAGGTTGTGCAGAATCTTATGGCCGGGGTTAAGGCCAAGGTGCGGGCCTTTGCGTATGGACTGTAAATAAAATACGAGTAAAATGGTAAAATGAAGTTTAATAGTTATTTCTCAATCCCTGAAAATTTGATTGGCAATTCGAATTTTGCGAATCAATTTTGTGTGTGGCAATTTCATCGTGGACACCCTTTACAGTAGGTTACCTAAAGATCCAGTAGTTTGTAAACCTAACCCTAGATCTACCATCACAGATACGTAGACAGGAGTGCTAGATAGGGAATCTGACGCTCACGGTCAACACGTCTAAAACCAAAATTTTGTAAGTTGTAATTTGAGATTTCACCACTGAATTACCTACATGCAAAAGAAAACCGCAGTAGAAACTACCATTTCGAGGGTTAAATTGAGCGCAATCACCATCAATTTTCACCTGACTATAAATGCGTTTGATTTTACCATGCCTGCGATTAGATCAACATGATGCGGTTGATATCAATATGAGGTCTGTCAAATATACCACAAACGTTGAAGGTTTTACCATAAACCTAGTAAATTTGACTGGAATTTCATGGTAGTTTAAACGATAGGCGTAGTCGGGTAAAATGGTAGTTTCTACTACAAGATTTATTTCTGTGTATGAACAAAATAAATTCCAGCTTAAAGCTATTACGCACCCATTCCTGGAGTTAGCAATCTGCTCGAAGAAATCAGTCTTTTTGTTCCTGGAACACACATAGTTCAACAAAACCGATTGTTTATTTCACAACCAGCGTTGCCAAGTATATTTTTACAAAGTCAGGAAGTATATGAAATAAAAATCAGGATAAAATCAGGATTGTCATTTTGTGCGTAAAAAACTGAAACGGGTCAGAATAGATTATTTATTGAATGATTTTTGACAATTCAATTCCAGAGCAGCCAACTAGTAAATGCTTTGGCAGAACTCCATTACTTCGAATAATTTATTTATTTCGATTAAAATTAATTTAGATTGATGAAAATTACGAAAATCAGGAAAAATCAGGATTTTTAATCAAAATCTGTAAAAAAATTGGTGCTTGTCAGGATTTCAGGCAAAATGCTAAAAAGTCTGGAAAATCCTGAAAAATCAGGAACATTGGCATCGTTGTTCACAACACTAGAGAATACATATAGAATCACATTAGAAACAGTTGATTAAGATGTTAATCCTTCTTTCTGTAAAATTCTCGAACTTTCTGTGGTACACCCGTCATCAGCATCCGTACAGTATCCTCAGATACGCCCGCCGTGACGATTATCCATCTTCTCATTAAATCATCGGTACTATTTGTTTTCTTCTTAGTTTCGAAGAATTTCCGCTTAACCTGGCTCTATCTTCTTTACTGGGCGAAGATCTGGACAGTTTGGTGGATTGGCGGTTTGTGGCACGTATATGACCTCTTGTACTTTATACCAATCCAGGACGGATTTCACTTAGTGACAAGAGGCTATAACAGAGCTGGAGAGTCGTGGCTTCTGATAAACAGTAGCGATCACTGACGAAACCATGCAGCATCAATCATAGTAACCCATAAGTCAGCAGAAAAAGTATGACAGCTACATCAATTGAACTCTAACCGTGATGGCAAAAACAAAAACAGGGAAGCTACTCCGTTCAGAACTGTGCGCGTTCAAAGAACGGCACCCCACCGCGTCAAAAACGGACATCGTTTGGCACTTTGTGGACGCCGGAAACGCCCGTTCCGGCATCTACAACATCTTGGCTCGAAAGAAAGCCCGGTTCCGGACGGCCGACGACCATGACCGACAAGAAGCTCCAAAGTGGCTACATGATTGTATGGTGTTGGCCGGGAGGTCGGTTCAACCGGCCAAACAGTGAAAAAGTACCTGGCGAACATGAACACATATGTCAGGAAGTGGAAGTCGCGTACACTGGTTTCGAAGCTGCAGGCAATGACGCAGCGGTAGCGGCTGAATAATATGGTAAACTGGATTTCCCCGACGAAACGCGACGTGACGGTGGCGATGGACGACGAGGTCTATCTCATCCTGGATGGCAAAGACAGGCAGAGCGCTTCGTATTTTATTTCCCCCACGAAGGAAGTGAGGTCCTAGGTGAACTTTATCACCCAGTTCCCTGAGAAGGTGCTGCTGTGGCTGACAATCAGCGAGAAGACGATGCCGATCTTCTTTGGCTCCAGACTAGCCGTGAATGGGGAAATTTAGTACGGAATGCCTACCAGAAGTTGCGTCAACCCAACCTTCCGATCCATAGTCAAACGGTGGTCAAATGATTCGCAAACACAAAACACGGTACTTTAAAGTAGTTTTAGTATCTTGGCAAGATCGCGTACCGATAAATTCGGATTTTGCTACCGTTCGAACCAAATGCGTTTGAACACATCCACTTAATTCGACGCCATTCTACTGAATGCAACAAGAATGTAAACATGTTCAACAAAATAAAGTAGAGAGTTTCATATAAGTGAAACATTTCAGCGATCCGTCAAATAGTTCAAAATCTACACTAAATGAAAAGTGTCCGAAATTTAACGTGAACAGGCTTCTTGACAACAGCGGTATTAACAGCTATTAACTTGCTGCGGTTTCCTATTCTCTATGCTGTCTCTGCAGCTTCCACTACTATTCGGATGACATCCACTGTAGACCTGCCTTTCCGGACACCAAACTGCATGTTCGATAATCCAATCTCGCCCTCCGTGTACTCAGTGAACCTGTTCAAGCATGTAGGCCTATATGCCGAAGTAACTACGAGAGGCATCAGCTTTGTGACTTCCAGTTCTCAGGAAGGTTACCTTCGTCGATGCATTTCTTCAATGTGGTCCTGAACATATCTGGGCTCTTCTGTATCGCTGTTTTCAAAGCCAAGTTAGGGACTCCATCTGGCCCAGGGGTCTTCTTCACTTTCATGACTTTCGCCATCTAGATCAGCTCCTCGTTGGTTACTCGAGCGTTTTCTTCGTAGTCAGTTGGTTCGTGCTGCAGGAACAGTACATCGATGATGGCCTTCATCTTCTACGGGCACCTTGCAGGTGGTACTGCTCGGCCTTTCAACTTCACCATTGCAACTTCGTAGGAGTCTCCCCAGGAATTACCGTTGGCGTTGACAAGCTTTCTTGCAGAGCTTGATTCCTGTTTAGAAGGCACTTCGTGCCGCTCTGTAAACAAGTTTTCGATCCTCTCTTTCGGTGTCGTTGCAAGCCTACTGGCTTTGTCTCCTGGCACGGAGGAAACTGGCACGTAGCTCGGCAATTATCGTGTTCCATGAATAGGGTGGGTGGCACACTATCTTGGTTTTCCATTCCTTGACATAGTTGCCTTGCATGCCCTTGAATTGCTTGATGGTCGCTGTGGGTAATACCCACTGGGTATACTCCTCGCACACTCGCCAGGTCATGATTTCTGATAGACACGGACTGCAGAAATTGACATCGATGATGGACCCCTGACCCTCCCTATGATAGATGCTGACGGTACCTTCGTTGGTCAGGACTATATTAAGCTTTGCAAAGGCCTCTAGTAGACTGAGTCCCCTCGGCTGTCCCATTCGACCATCCAAGCATGGAAGTCATCGGCGATGACGGCTGGCCTTCGATCGGTTATCACTTTCGTGAGTTTGGCTATCATCTGCAACAGATGAGCAGTCAGTTGATTTTGGCGATTACGAAGCCTTCATCTGTGCAGTACACTATTTCTTGAAGAGGGATCTTCCCATCGTCCATAATACCATTGTTTTCGCTTTATCTGCAACCCATTTACCATCCCCAGATGGGAATTGGTACTTACCTTACTAATCAAACCAAAGCCGGCGTGGCCTCTGCTGTGCACAGAAGTTGTCTCCATTGTATTCGATCCATGGCTGTACCCACCAGCCTCGTTGTCTGCGGAGAGTCCGCAGGACGCCTTCTATTTGATCGATCCACCTTGCTCGTCGCGTGCCTCGTCATCTTGTACCTGTCGGTTCGTTTTGGAGAACCATTTTAACAGGGCTGTCCTCCGACATTCTTACGACACGCCCAGCACATCGTAGTCACCCGATTTTAGCAATGTGTACGTATCACACCCAGTGCGATTTCATAGCCGTCACCTGTTTGTAGGCTAGACATCTTGGGCCTCCTGTCACGTGATATTTGGATTCCTTGTTGGAACGGATCCGGCACTCCGGTGAGTTTCTGCAATCTTGTGCCTTATGCCCACCTTTTCCACATCTTCTGCATAGTCTGCGCCTGTCCGGCCCTTTACAGTTCCGTCCAATGTGGCCGAATTCTTGACATTTGAAGCACACGTTGCGGCCGTTGAAAAACACTCAGTGGGCACACTGCCCAGCCTCCTTTTATTTTCCCGACTTTCAGAGCTTTGTTTACTGCTTCAATTGGAAGCTTACGCACCGCAACTTGCGTTCCACAAGGTCCTTTTCTCATGTGGATGGTCATCTGAGCTTTCTCCGCACTGCTTCTTCATAGCTAACCTTTTTGCTTCTTCCGATGCAACCTCACCCAAGTCCTTGCATTGGAGCGTCGGTCGCTCCCGAGTACAAGGATCTCTCTGCCATCGCGTTACCCATGGCTTTCTTGGTTAGCTCTTCATTAAAAAAAAATGCCAGCTTTTGGATCCTTCTCCAGCTCTAAGCTCAAAACTTCTTCCGTTCCGGCTTTGACCGCATGGCCTGCAATACCTCTCCGTACGAGTCACCGCTTCCTTTAACTATAAGGGCTTTGCTCTAATTGTTCCTTTTTATGAACTTCCGTGTGTAGAACCGGTTACTTTTGTTCTTTTCCTTATATTTCGTGCTGATGACTCGCCACGGAATTTGGCTGTCTTCTTTGGCTGATCGTCAGCCACAGAAGGCCCTTATTCGGGAACTTGGTTTGGGAGATATATTTGACGTCAACGGTTACCAATGAGGTGGAGGATTTAAATTAACCGGTCCCCTGCCGTCCAGCGTCAAGTAGATCTCGTCATCCATTATGACAACGACGTCATGCTTCGTACTTATTCTGTACACAACAAGGTTACTGCGATTGACGACGCATAGGGGATTCACCACCAGGCGGCAGGATAACCCGATGAAAAATCGCTAACATCAGTCTATTTTTTTAACTGCATACCAGTCCAACTCTTAATTTGTCAACAACTTGTCCCCAAGTTCCTTGAGAAGAAGGAGATTGAACAAATGAGTATCCAAATGGGAACAACCACAAAGTTGACCATCTACAAGACATTAATTAGACCGGTAGTTCTCTACGGCCACGACAAATGACCAATGCTAGTGGAGGAGTCTTTGAACGGAAGGTGCTGCGTACCATCTACGGTGGAGTGCAGATGGAAGACGGAACGTGGAGGAGGCGAACGAACCACGAATTGCACCAGTTGCTGGGAGAATCTCCCATCGTACACATCGCAAAAATCGCTCGACTACGACTTCGGCATGTCGTAAGAATGTCGGACGACAGCCCTGTGAAAATGGCTCTCGAAAACGAACCGACAGGTACAAGAAGAAGAGGCGTGCAATCAGCAAGGTGGATCGATCAAGTCGAAGGCGACCTGCGGACCCTCCGCAAACAGCGAGGCTGATGAGTGACAGCCGTGGACCGAATAGAATAGAGACTACTTCTGTGTACAGCAGAGGCTACGCCGGCCTTAGTCTGCTTGTTAAGGTAAGGTATCTAAATGGGAAGACTGCTGCTGGCTGCAAAGATTCTGGACAACTGCGTTGCACCAGCTCAAGATCGTGAATTTTACCGCTCTTAGTTCTTGGACTTATAATAAGAAAAAGGACTTGTTGTTGGTTTTTGATTATATTGAGGAAATCGGTGATAATAATCAATTACAGGTATGTGCAAGGAGGTATTGTCTGTTAGCTATTCCTAAGACATCTTCACCATTTAACAGCACTTTGACTCTCCCCGAGGTCTGCACAGGGTGAAATTTCCACCATCCGATTTACCGTATTTCCTACATATAAAAGCTTTTCTTATCCAATGCAGCGTTCTTTAGGACTTTGTGATTTAGAGTCTATTTCTGAATTACACCCTCAGTCGGAAAGACGTTGGCTATACGAACGGTTGCCATCTGGATGATTATGTACTTCTTCCACCGATAATCTGACATGCTACTGTCCCATTTCCATCTTCCTGAAAATGGTATTATCAGGATTCTGTTATTTTTTATGATCAACAAGCTCCTATAAGGAAGGGCAGCCCAGCGTTTGGGTGGGCCCATAAGTAGAGACACTTTCGGAAAACCCGCGATTTATAGGGAAGAGAATCTCCTTCTGAAAGCAATTTCACACCAACGGCACCAGAATCAAGCGCTCGATTGACAGAATACACCCAATAGATAGCGTCAAAGAGCCCGCTCTCGTTTTGCGAAATGTTACATTAGGGACAAGGTAGTCCCATGCTCCCTCTCTAAATCGTTTCACTTGGGTGCCCTGATGGTCTCAGGCTTTCCCCGTTTTAAGTTATGTAATGAATGTTTTGTACACTTTTGCGTGGTTATATAATTGCTTACCTTGTTTTGGAGAATGTTGCTGAAAGTAATATTGGTCAGGGTTGTATACCGTTCTTTTTTATTGGAACTGTCAGAACCCCGGGTTGTGATAGGAAAGTTTGTCTTTTTGAGTGTATAGATTTTTTATAACCCCCTTTTTACCATTTATTTTATTTATTTCATGTTAATCCTGTCCGCTACCGTAATACTTTCGTTGAGGGAGATGTCCAGGGATTCCTACAACACCTTGTTATTGGTCATGTGTGACCCACAGGATCCAGAACCAACAGTCCTCATTTTGTTCGATCGCTTTGAGCAGCTAGGCACACCAACTTTGCCTTCTGCTTGGATTTTTTCTAGTCAACCATCTTGCTGTCCTTGGCCAGTTTCTTACAGTCATGACGATAGTGCCCTTCTTTCTGACAGTAGGAGCACGTTACCTTGAGCTTTCCAGCTTCTCAGTGCGGTTACTAGGCTTCCGAAGGATTTCGGGAGGATTGAAAACAGCATCGTGGCGATCAGATGTTCCTTCAGCTCGCTCCTCCTCGCCGTCAGTCGATTCGTTAGCACAGCCATCTTATTCAAGTGGTTCGACATGCTTCAACTTTCTTGTTGCCACCGGGAGAACAATTTCCGCAGGACGTGCACCTTGCTCGAGAGAGAAGGCCGCTTGTGATACTTAGGCAGTCCATCTCACGTGTCCTTCGCTGTTCGGGCACGACTCACATGACATAGCAGGTTACCCTAGTAACATTGCCAAAACCATCCAGCTTTATTTAGCTTTATTAAAGCTTTTGAACGCCATAAGAAATCAATTTGGTTTTATTATGGTACCAGGAGGTGCCAATAGATTATCTATCTTAGTCAGGTTTATGAGAACCTACACAGCTTCTTTACAACGATCTTGAAACATTGTCTTCTAAAATTCCTTTTATTCTTATCAAAGGTTTTATTTCGAGTTTATGAACACGTAAAATGCTGTTTTAAAATGCCGTTTTAGGACTCATTCATATTATCTTATTATGGTCAGTTGAAAAACATTTTAAACAATTTTGCTACCAGTAAATGCATTAAACGGCAAATTGGCATTTAGGGAAGTCACAAAATTACTAAATAGTTTTATAGTAGCCATTGCGAAGATAAATTGGCTTTCTTGGCTTAACTTTAATTTCTTCCAATCGCCATATTGAAATATAAGAAATCATTGAAATTTGGAAAAATTAAAGGTAATGCAAATGAACTGTAGATCAGAGACCAATTTCGGCATTCCTTTAGATAGCCTAATTGAATTCCATTAATTTTCAGGAAATTCATGATTAATTTATCGGATATACTTGTTTCAATTTTGTTTATGTTGTTGTAACCTCGCATAATTCCAGAGGCGCATTAATTTTCAGCTACTATCATGCTGAAGATTGACAGCTGTGGCCATTTGGCCCTATGCTGGTTTTGATGGCAGCCATTAGGTTAGAGGATGGTTCTCAAGTGGCCATAACATCTTTCACTAGCACAATTTTCAAAATCTTTATGGTATTGTTAAGGTTTTATTCATTTGTTTTCACAACCTTCTATAGATTGGGCCATGTTGTACACAATTCGGCTTTAAAGATGCATAGAGGAGGTGTTGATGAACAAAACACTTTTAAATGTAGTTTTATCAACAATGCCGGGAGGAGTGCTATACGGCTGGAATAAAACTAAAATTGTTACTTGGGTTATCTCCTAGGGATAGCTCGATTAGTGCCCGTGCCTTCGCAACCTTCGCAGATCCCAGCTTCAGTATGCCCTCTTCTTCAAATTGGCCCAGAACTTGTCGATTGGCATGCTTCCACGTTAAATCAGTTCCAGCTTCTTCACCGGAAGATCTCTTTGACCAGAATCATCAGCCGTTGTTTCTGGGTTTCCGCTTGGTTCTCCGACACTGGTGACTTGGACTATCAACTCTGCATGTCGATATCCATTTTGGTCAACTACTTTTGACCGGCCCGGAAAGAAGTGGCCACTTTGCCTTCCATCTTCCGTTTGAGCATTTGTTGAATCCTGCGGTCACGGTTGGACGGTCAGAACCAGGATTCCATTCGATGGTCTCTTCCCTTCTCCTGAAGTGCCAGAATCTTGTAGATGTTTCCGGATCGTATCCGGAAAATCCCCACGGCCGCGACGGCCCACTTTTTTTGGCCATAACGGGTAGTTA
>JASCZW010020504.1:0-12175 GCA_034211315.2 Aedes japonicus | reverse complement strand
GCTCGTTTCTGAAGGTTTCTTCCGATAGATCAGAAGTTAGCAGAGGAATTAACGTCTAAATATTGGTAGTTCTAATAATAGATCACATACAGCTTCATCAAATGCCCCAGGTACTGAATAAACTGCTCAAAACCCATCCCGTACCCTAGGTATCTCCTCACGAGTTTGGGGCAGTTCTTCTTTTGGCATTTTGTCACTTTAAACTGTCTTTTGCTGTCGTCTATTTCATGTTTGACGATTCGTTCAAAATGCGTACGATACGGTTGATCGAATTTCTTGGCGGTATGCCTGTTCAAGAAACTTTCTTCCTTTAAAAGTATTATGATACGCCGTTCTTCCTCCGTCAAACAAGTTTCTTCCGCCATTTCTAAAAATATTCCACAAATCGTTTACCAACATTTAATAATGCATATCTTTAGCGTACTTTTTGAAATGATAATCTCATAATAGAATTTCGAAAATTTCTCAAACCGTGTTGTTTGAAATTTCAATGAACAGGTAGAAAATGACGTCTGATTGTTTACATTCTTAAGTATCTCAGATCAAATGTAACTCAACTTGTTTTGATGAAGCATAAAATCCTCATTTGAATCAAGCTTAGCTAGTTTTACCTCGAAATCATATGGGACAGCAACGGTAAAAGTGTAAGGGTGCATCCAGCTTGACTTGAAACATCTAGGTTCTAATGAAACGTGAAATCAATTCTGCTGTAGTTAGATATGTTTTTGTTACTAGAGAATTATTTAAATGAAACATTAGAACTAACTCGTTGAATTAGCAGCTACTTGGGATGTATGTGTGTGAGTGAGATGCGTGTTCTTTCCATGAAAGTTTTGAAAATTTACACCTCCCAAATGTCACGTTCAATTGTAATTCATCGAAAACTATTCGAATTTATTAGGTGCGGATAAGCAAATGTTAAGCACAGCAGATTGATACTGCTCCACGAAGTCATACGACATTTCCATCGAAAAAGGCTATTGCCAACTCCATACCAATGGACACTTTAATCTAAATTTGCTTGCGCATTTTAAATGCGCGTAAATGCGTCATTCCTAGCTGCAAAATTTGTCGTAAACTAATGATCGCTTATAAATCAGACTCAATCTTCATCTGTTACAGTGTATACCTGCAAGGTGCCCGAACGATTTTCTCCGAAATACTAACGGCTAGGAAAATGTCAAACCAACTTTCAAGCTGACGAATATCATACAGCTTGTTAAAAAAAAACCTCTTAACAATCGCGACTGCCGGCCAAGATCGTCATCTAATAACGATTTATGACAATAACTTTCCGGTTCTGATACTTTTTTCCTCTTCCTCTCTCTCTAATTCCACGTCTGCGGTAAATGGAAAATGACGTGATTCTCAAACCAATCGCTTCTGCAAGGATTCAACCGCGTTTTCTTTCCGTCCTTGCTCTCATAACTGTGCTTGGGCGCAACAAAGAAAAATGTTTTGCTTCGTTAAAAAGTTTTCCCATTGCTTTTTTTCTCACTTTTCCCTTTCTTCTCCGAAACTCCACATTTAGTTGTAATTCACATCGAGGCTTTTTTTTTCATATTATTATTATCATTTTACAACCAACAATCATAGGCGTGTCTAGGATGTGGGTCTGAAGAGTAAGACGAAGGAAGCGACCTGCCTTATAAATTAAGACATTTTTATAAAGGTAATTAATTATTGACGCAGATCAAGAAAGCTGAAAGCTCTGTTTTGTAACAGTAACCGTTTAATGCTTTTAAACAGGAAGAAATATGATGTTTTTCTAGCTTAACATCGGTTTTCTCGCCTCTGAACCAAGGATGCCATATCTGGCATGTGTTTTTTTGACCTAAAGCATTTTAATTATATTTGTAAAAAGTTTTTCAGAGAACGGTTTAACTTCTCAGATGTTACAGGTCATTGTTTTATAGCTCATGTAATATCCAGACAGATCACAAGTTAGGTCGTATTTTTTATATTTTGTAAATTAGCGAGATGTTTTTTGAGTTTTGCCATATCTGCTATTGATAGTAGACTGTTGACTTGAGCGTTATTCAGTTACGTTCCCAAGTAACCTGAAATTTTTAACTGTATGCATTTTTGCTTTTATCTGACAAATAATAATGTTGCCATTCCGGTGTTAGAAAACTTTTTAGGATACTATAATTTTAGGGCCATTTAATTTTATTTTTGTTTATTGTGCTTCCCCCCTGTGCAAGAGTTATATCAGCTTGATTTTGTTTGTTAGAGCTATTAAAGTATATTTTCGCTTTGTCACGCTTGAATTGATGATTATTAGCAGTTTTGAAGTAGGTATACTGATAGGCAAAATAAAGTGCCCACCTCATCGTTTTTTCAATCTCTCTCATTTACTTGGTTCAAATTAAAGTAAGCACACTGTATTTTTCTTATTATCTTATTTTTTATATTCTTTTTAAGTTACACTTATGGAATACTGCAAAAAGAAACAGTGAGGGTTATTCCGAGAGTCGAAGTGACGTTTGTCACTTGGTGAAGTGAGAATATCACCTGCAGTGACGTGACTCTCTGGGTAAATCAAATGGAGAGTCACGTCACTGCAGGTGACTTTTCTCACTTCACCAAGTGACAAACGTCACTTCGACTCTCGGAATAACCCTCAGTGACAAATAAAGTGCCCACTTCATTTAGGCTACAGAAAACATAAATTAAAGTAAAATAAAAGCATTTCAATAATTGATGTGTCCTCCTTTGGCCTTCAGGACCTCCTGCAGGCGCTTCGACATGCTCTTGACCAGGTTCTTTAGGTGCTGTGGATCTAGCTCTTCCCAGGTGCGCTCCAGGGCTTCAAAATAGTTATTTTTCTTGGTAACACCAGTTTTGTCAACCCTGGCATCGAGAATCGCCCACAAATTCTCGATGGGATTGAGGTCCGGGCTTTGTGGAGGCCATTCAAGCGGTTTGATCCGACAAGACCGGAAGAAAGACTTCGTCTTCTTGGCAGTATGCTTCGGGTCGCTGTCCTGCTGGAATACGAACTTCTCTTCAAGGCCCGTCTGGATCAGCGAAACCTCCAGATTTTCTCGCAGGATGTTGATGTAAGAATCTGCCGTCATTATCCCGTCGATTTTCACAATGCTTCCCACTTCACCCTACAAAAAACACCCCCAGACCATCACATTTCTCCTCTATGCTTCATCGTGCCTTGGATGTGGCGCTCCTGAAGCTCCTCTCCCGATCTGCACCAAACACGAACCCGCCGCTTTCGGTTAAACAGCTCGAATTTTGATTCGTCCGTCCAGAGAACCGTTTTCCAGAACTCTAGGGGCTTATCAGCATGCTCCTTAGCCAACTTAAGCCGTTTGGCTTTGTTTGCCTTGCTGATAAATGGGCGCTTCCGGGCAAGTTTGTTATTCAACCCCTGTGCTTCGAAACGGCGACGAACAGTTCGACCGGAAACTGATAACTGAAGGGTTTCCTGGATCTCGCGGACAGTTTCGAAATCTACTGAACCGATCAACGTGAAATCTTTTATGGAGGGGTTTTTGGGGCCGAGCCTTGAAAGGGAGAGGCTCCCATACGAATGAAACACAAACGAATAAATCGAAAATTACAGCCCCTTGACTTAATCTACAACAAAAAACACTTTTTAGTGTCATTGTAGTGTTATTTGTAAAAATGAAATAAAAATAGATATGTTGAATTCAACATTATAACTTTTGCAACGGAAAATTGACTCCGTTATTCATTGTAATTGAATGATTAAAGTTGAACCAAAAAGAAGTCTGTTGAATTTTTGAAATGAAAACTAAATTTTGATTTTAAAATACAAAACTGGAAAAAACTTTACAAGGGAAAAAATATCGAAAATTGTGTTAAAATATGGCATAATAGTGTAAGCTTGCGTAAAATCCAAAACATAGATGCAGAAATGTTTAAATAATCACACATATAGCGAAAATTACATAACACGCTCTCATAAAACGTCTTATCATTGAAAGAAGTCTAATTTTGAAAAAAAAAAAACTACAGGCTTCTATAAACATTCCCAGACATTACCATTTTTTATCACAGATATTTGAAAAAAAAAATCATGCATCCCTGGGTATAAAAGAGAACCAATTCGTATCTACCAGCTGATCACGGTCACCTAAGGTCTCGCTAGCTCACCTTTGCACGATGCTCGTGTACTCAACCAGTTGGCCACTGACGAAGGGGAACATTTCCCGTTGGCGATTCCGGTAATCACGGGAGGAATGTATGTAGATGACGTGCTCACTGGCCATGACGATCAAGCTACACTTGCCAAAATTTGTCGGCAGGAGATGTTGAAACAAGGCGTCTTCCTGCTCAGGAAATGGGCTTCAAACAATACCACCGTAACTTCAAGCGTTACTTGTCAGCTATGGGAAACCTCACTGTAGCTGGAAATCGATCGTTCCCATACCGTGAAGACCTTGGGACTTCTTTGGTATCCTCAATCGGACACATTCCAGTTCAAGATACCAGTTATCTCCCCGCTTAATACCGCAACCAAGCGCCTTGTTGTGTCGGAACTGTTCCAACTGTTTGATCCGCTTGGCCTTCTTGGACCCGTAGTAATAAAGGCGTAGAACTGTTCGAAGAAAACACTGGTTTTGGCCAAGTTCGATCGGAGCTTGGCCAACTATAAACTATCTCCGTGCCTCGTAGAGCTGCGTGGAATCGCGAATACAACGTACATTGTTTCTGCGTTGCAACGAAAACAATCTACAGCTGCTGAATCTACGTCGTCTCTCGTAATGATTCTGGAAACCTCCACAGCCATCTATTAACTGCCAAATCGCGTGTTGCTCCACTGCGTGGCCAATCCTCGGCTGGAACTCTGTGCTGCGCTGCTTGGCAGCCAACTTGCAGATAATCGCCGTCGAACTACTGATTTCGATAAACCACCAACCTTCTTGGTAGACTGATCGTTCTGCACTGGCTCAAATCCGCAACCGAATGTCTGGAAGGTTTTTGTCTCGAACCGCATCGCAGAAATACAGCGCTTAACAAAGGATTGTACGTGGAGGCACGTATCGCCGGAAATGAACCCTGCAGATCTTATTTCCAGAGACATGCTGGCAAACCAGATTTAGTAGGACGATTTGTGGAGGCATAGCCTGACTTTCCTGAAAGACCCTGCCAATTGTTGGCCTGAGTGCGTGATTTCATCACCGGATATTCAAGATTTGCAGAAAGAAGCATGCTTCTGACATCGCATTTCACCACTTCATCGTAGATTTGTTTCTGTTCAATCGGTTCTCTGATCTTGCCAACCTGGTCAGAACCATATCTTGGTGCTACCGTTTTACTTGCAACTCCAGACGTCCAAAGAGTGAACACCATCACGATTAGCTAATCCCAACGGAATACGACCATGCCCTAAAATCACTCGTGCACCTGGCACAATCAGTGGCTTTTCCCGTCGAAGGCAAATGTACCGGAAAATCCAAGATCCTAATGCTGATCCCGGTTTTATACATGTCGTAGTCCCCACTCGAAGGACTGAATTTGTGTATGGACCAATTTGGATTGCTCAGAATCAGAGGACGATTAGCTAACACGAATGCACCCTACAAAACTCGTTTCCCGTTACTGCTGCCAGCAGATCACCAACACAGCTGGCTTATTGCTCGATCCAATCACATTCGTACACTACACGGTGGTCCTACATTCACCCTCGCTACACTTCGAGGTTGTCAACTAGCTTGAAAGGTGGTGACCAACTGCTGGACTGGTTTCCGGTGTCTACCGTCCGTTCGCATAACTACAGCAAGACCTTTTTTTGTACTCTGGGATGGTCGTTTCTCGTACGTCTGTTAAGTGGACGGGTCGCGTCGGTTTAGTTTTACGTCGGGTTAATCGTGTGCCTACTGGTGAAGGCCATACATCTCAAGGTCGTCGCAGACCTGTCGTCCGCCACCTACATAAACGCCGTCAAACGATTCGTCGCGCGTCGAGGTCACGTACTCGAGTTACATTGCGACAACGTGACTGCTTTCGTCGCGGCAGATCGAGAACTACGTAACATGCGAAACGAGTTGGTTCGAAAGTTCGATCCGCCGACTGTATAAACTTTTGCCTTGCGAGTGGATTAAAGTTCTGCTTCACCCCAGTACGGTCAGCGTTTAAGCGTATTTGAGAAGCTGGAATCAAATCGTTCAAGCACCATTTCCGACGCATTATGGGCAACCGCTCCTTCACCGTGGACTCAGCTTCGACCGTCGTTATCCAGATCGAATCCATCCTCAATTCTTGTCCTTTTACTCCGCTCTAACACCGGGACACTTCCTTGTTGGTGAACGTCTCGTGGCAATTCCCGAGCCAAGTTTGATCGACATGAATCCTAATCGTCTGCCGCACCTCCAGGAGATTGAGCGGTCTGTCCAAGACCTGTGGCGTTGCTGGCAACCAGACTACGTCAGGCAACTGCAGCAGTGAACGAAGTGGAAGCAAGTTCAGCACGATGTCCGCACTGGTCAGTTGGTGCTTGTACGGCAGGCAACCGTACCGCCACTCCAATGGCCTTTGGGGTGGATCATTTGAACCGTGGCAGGAAAGGATGATCGAGTCAAATCAATATTCCTACTCGATTGGAGCTTCGACGATTGGATAAAAGCGAAGCTTGGTAAAGCGCGTGGTCCATCTGAAGCTGGATAATTGGTATCACTTAACATCCCTACCCGACTTGGCGGAGATTTTTGTTGCGAAGGTCAGTTTATTAAGAATAGTGTGTGTGTCCGCCGAAGCCAACGGACTCCACGGAATACTACATCACTTCTCTATCTCTCTCTCATCCCGCACCTGCGATCATTGTGTTGAGGAACAATGGCACCCCCCAAGAAGCGGTCATCATCCAAGAAGCCTTCATCGAGTTTGAAATTACTGATGACCAAATTGAAGCAGATTGACTCAGCCTTCAACGATATTCGTCGTTTCGCCGAGAAGATCCAGGAATCTACGTCCGTTACCCAAATCCTCCTTTGGCTGGAGAAAATCGACGATCTGTGGGAGAGATATGGTTTGAATCCCACGAGGCCTTAGAAGATGATGAAGAAGAAGAGGGTGGCACTGTAGAAAAGCAGAGGTAAGACTTTAGTGACTGTTATTATGAGGTCAAGAAGATTTTAACTGATCTGGTTAGGGAAAGACAGGAGCCAGCTAATTTGAACCATTCCATTCGCGTTTAGCCACCAGCGTCAGCTACGCTTGATCGTGTCCGCCTACCGCAGATTAAGCTGCAAAACTTTAACGGGGAGATTGACGAATGGTTAAGCTTCCGGGATCTATTTACTTCCTCAATTCATTGGAAGCCAGTTTTGCCTGACATGGAAAAGTTCCACCAAGAGATATAACAATAGCAAGTTACTGAAGAAACGGCAAATCCAATCTCTTCTCAAGTTCCCCGTCTCCGCCAAGGAATCCGCCTCTGAACTGCACACTTTAGTCGAAGGTTTCGAAAAGATTGTGCAAACTTTGGACCAGATCGTACAACCGGGAGACTACAAGAACCTCCTGTCAGAGAATTTGTTGAAGTCTCGTTTGGATCCATCTACCTGTCGCAGCTGGGAAGAGTTCTCATCGAGTAAGGATCACTGAAGGAACTCACAGAATTTCTCCAATGCATCCTGGAGTCGCTCCCTTCGAAGGCTGCAGATGTCAACAAATCAGCACATCTACAAGAACAGATTCAATTCCATTCAAGCGTCTGAGGGACGCTGCCAAGCCTGCACTGAGAATCATTTTTTGTTCCAGTGTGGCACATTTCAACGAATGTCAGTGATGGATAAGGATTTTTGCTGCGGTCACATTCCTTGTGTAGGAATTGCTTCAGGCACCAAGCAAAGGACTGCCAATTGAAGTATTCCTGCAAAAATTGTAAGGGTAGACATCACACGTTGGTCTGTTTTAGATCGGAAAGATACTCCAACTCAAGACCACCAATCAAGGGCAGCACCGTGGCCAAGGAAATTCCACAACCTACGCCTACTTCCACTCAAACAGCATCAAATTCCTCCTCTCCACAAGTAGCTAATACGGCAGCTACTGACAGCTTGGCAGCCAGCACAGTGCACCAATGCTCGTCGAAGCTTTTGCTAGCAACAGCGGTTGTCGTCGTTCAGGATAACCATGGCAATAGGATGCTAGCTCGTGCTCTTCTCAACGCTGGATCGGAGAGCAACTTCATAACCGAACATCTCAGCCAGTGGCTGAGGCTATCTCGCAGCAAAGTGGAGATTTCGGTTCTTGGTATTGGTCAGGCAGCAAGCAAGGTCAAACAAAGGATTGTGGTTACGATCCGTTCCAGGCTGTCGGAGTTCTCACGCCAGATGGGCTTTCTGGTGCTTCAGAAAGTCACAGCCAACCTCTCAACCGCTACCATCAACACCGCTGGCTGGACGATACCCGAGGGAATCGAACTTGCGGATCCGTCATTTTGCGTCTCGTCAGGAGTAGATCTCGTACTGGGCATTGAAGCATTTTTCGACTTCTTCGAATCTGGTAGGAAGATGTCACTATAAGGAGAGCAACTCTCGGCTTTGCACGACTCCGTTTTTGGTTGGATTGTCAGCGGAGGATTCGCAGAAGGTACTCAAGGTTTGCATATCAACTGCAACATCGCTACAACGGATCGATTAGAAGAACTTCTGACATGGTTGTGGTCCATGGAGGAGGTAGACTCCATGAACAACGATTCCCCAGAGGAAGCTTTTCGAGCATGGTACAGCGAGGGGCGGATGGTCGCTATTCTGTATCACTTCCCAAGTATGAAAACGTAATCTCTGGGTTGGGCGAATCTGAGGAGATCGCATTCCGACGTTTTCTAGACACTGAGCGGAAGCTTACTAAGGACGTTAACCTCCGGAATCAATACGTCGCCTTCATAGAGGAGTACCTGCAATTTGGTCATATGCGGAAGGTCGAAGATGAGGCAGAACCCACAAAACGATGTTTTCTTGCCCATCATCCGGTGATCAAGGAGGCCAGCACTACCACCAAGGTCCGCGTGGTATTTGACGCTTCTTGCAAAGCGACAGCAGGATTGTCGTTGAACGACGGGTTGCTGGTAGGCCCTGTAATCCAACAGGATCTTCGATCCATCATCCTCCGCAGCTGTACGAAGCAGATTCTGCTGCTTGCTGATGTGGAAAAAATGTTCCGGCAGATACTTGTTCATTCTGTGGATAGACCACTTCAATCGATTCTGTGGCGGCCATCTCCTTTGGAGGAGGTCCGTGTTTACGAGGTGAACACGGTAACCTACGAAAACAAAACCAGCTCCGTATTTGGCAACGCGTACGTTGAATCAACTGGCTATGGACGAAGGAGAACGGAACCCGCTGGCAGTGAAGGCAATTATGGAGGATACAAATCTACTGAGGAAGTTAAATTAATTCTGTTCCTACGAATGTAATTTGTTTAACAAAATTTGAAATTGCTTCATATACGAAACACGTTTTGTAAAGTGGATGAAGCCGTATGCTCTAAAACCTCTATAATGATAACAAAATCAATCTTGTTGTGCCCTTGGGTGTATCAAATATTTACAAAATACATATATGCGTACGAGCATGTCAGCAAATAAATCGGTCTATTATTCATGCCTCCAACTATCTCTGATGAATTTACCAATCCTTGATCTGGAAAAAGTCCAAATAGAAGATCCCAACCCCCCAAAGCCCACCCGCACTCACGCCCTTTGCCAACAACAACAACGGCCGAAAGTTGCGATAAGAGTGACTTACTCTCGAAATAAGGAAGCAATCCGCAGCCGACTGCCATCCTCCATCTTCCCCGTTGGCTTTGCATGTGTTGAAATGTCCCCGAAACGTAATTGTGAAGTAACTTTTGCTCCTTTTGCACCGGAAACTCTCTCCTGCCCCCTTTTTTTGGGGCTGCGATCATTTCTTATCCATCACACCCTGCCCGGGCAAAAGTTCTCCATCGAGTCGACCGGACCCCAACCCAGAACCCAGAACTCGTCGGCTCCACCATGGGTGAAAGAAATGTAAACAAAGACAATTTCTACACAATTTGTGCGGAAAACTTGGAAATCCATTCCCGGAGTCAAAGTTCAACTTGCGTTTTCCTCGCTCGTGAATGTGAATGCGAGTGTGTTGCACTAAAGTGGGTGCGAGAAACAATGGTGTGTCGGGCATCATTGCTTCCGTTGATGTTTTTTTCTTTCTTTTTTTCGTAAGGTCGCCATTCTGCGTGGCTCATAGCTTAAGGGCACCGTTTTGCAAAGGAAAGCTGGTAAAGAAATAAAAGTGGAATGCTGGTCACAAACAAGATGACTTTCATAAATTTTACAATTCTTTTTTTTCGTTTCGTTTCGGCGCTCCATGCTTGTGGGATTGGAAGTTGGGATGCAGCTCAATGTGGGGGAGGGGAGGAGGTTTTTTGCGTGGGGGTTGATCTTCGGAGCGCAGGACGAAGGATTCGGTTGCCGGCTTTTATTGCTCGTTCATGATGGAAAGTTTTGTTCTTGGTCCAGTAAACTTTTGATTATTATTATTTGATGGAAGTTTCTACGCTTTTATGCATGCACGTGGGTAGAACGAAATGTATGCTTCTTCGAACGATGATTGGAGTGTTTTACAGTTTCATAAGCTCTCAGAAGATTGTCTTGACGATCCCTCCACCTAAGCCAATATTTTTACAATGATTTCCCCTGTTGCAACTGACGTTCAATCTTCTCTCTATTACCCATCATCTTACAGTGTATAATTTAACCCAACCACCGTCCAACCGGACTATCATGTCATAATCATCTCTATATTAACCATCTCGCGGAACGCATTTTCCACCGACGACGACGACGACAAGGACGACGATGCTATTGCGAAGCTTCGGTGGTGGTGAAACAGTGAAACATTGAAAATGAAGACCTTACCATCATCCTCGTTGACGACCGACGACGTTGGCAGTCTTCATCAACCTATTCGAGAGACCGTGGAGAAAGGGAGAACTGCGCATAAGCGTAGTTGAAACATGTTCGAAGGGGGTGCCCCAACGTGGGAGTTCAGTCTCAGCAAAGCTCCTACGAAGCTCCTACGCCAATGTCCCTTTAAGGTAATACTAATAACGATAAAGCGGAAAAATCATGGTTCACGTTCCAACATCTCCCACAGCCGTATAAGTGGCTTGAGAGCAACTGGAGGTGAACTGTCTCCGGTTACAACGTTGATTGCCACTCCTGACGACCGCGTTGGCGCTTTGATGGGCGATTGCGAGTAGATTGGATCGGATAGGAACGGAATGATTGTGACATTATTGGAACACGGCGATTTCGAAAACGGAAGACTGTTGCACCCAGTGGGTGATAGGAAAATTAATTAACCAAAACTGACCGAGTTCTTCTTCTACCAGGCGTGAAGCGTTGAGCATTGTTTAAACAAATGTTTATTAAAGCCTGCCCACGTTAAATTTCGGACACTTTTCTTTCAGTGTAGATTTTGAGTTATTTACCGGATCGCTGGAATCGTTTCATACTTATATTACAGTTGAAACTCTCCACTTTATTTCGCGGTAAAATGGCGAAGAATTAAGTGGAAGTGCGTGGAATGCAATTTGAACGCAAAATCTGAATCGGTACGCGGTTTTGCCAAGAAACTAAGCTTCCGAAAAGTACCGTGTGTTGTGTTTGAAAATCATTTGACCTGACTGTGACTTGACTGTGGATCGGAAGTGGAACAAATTGAAAAGTATGCTCCCAACTTTGCAAAGTGTGGCTCGTTGGGAAGTCACAATCACTCGTACCAAAAATGACGCAGTGGCAAGGACTGAAGGCATACAAAGTGAAAAAGATGCCCAACCGTCATCACAAGCAATATTCCATTTTTTTGCAAACATTTTCTTGTACCATAATGGACGACAAAACATACGTACTCGAAGACTTTAAACAGCTTCTGGGTCTGGCTACAAACCTGCCATTGGGATCGATTAATCGGCTGTCTAGGAACAGCCTGCTCAGTTGCCCGTCAGTTCCTCGCTAGGTCACTGGCCAAAGCCGTCCTCCAATCCAACGCTGGCTTTTGGCCGCTTCTATCAGCCCCTAGGTAAACGTGCTCACATTCTCTGCTGTAAATGAGAGTGCTGTTTGCTCAGTTTTAAATAGTTTATAATATCTGATAATTTTATCTATAGTCAGGAAAATTTCCACCTGGTCGATGCAAACAAACAA
>JASCZW010020503.1:0-12162 GCA_034211315.2 Aedes japonicus | reverse complement strand
CAAAAACATGACAAATTTTAGGTTAGAAACTCACCTCTAAATACCCAACGGGTCCATTGAACGGATAGTCACCCAGTCTTCGTTCCTCGTCCAGAAACTTTCCCGCTTTGCCATTGGACGGCGGACAAAACAGGCCATAGTTGAAGCTTTCCTTTAATTCCTGAAAAGAGACGAAGAAAAAAGTATTCCAATTAATTCCCTTCTAGAATATGCAGCTCATTTGACGCATGGATCGCTCGGTGATTAGATCATCACATTCAAGGTTTCCGCTGTTTTTTTCGCACCCCCGCGAACATATATATCTTCTGACGATGACGGCGACAAGAACAAAGAGCGCAAGCATTGCAGGCACATTACTCGGATTGGGGAAGGAGATCCGGCCTGTCGTGTCTTCGCACCTCCGCATGGCCGCGCGTGTGGCATAAAATGTTGCAAATAAATCACGCGACGTTCCCACCTCCGGCCGACCCACGAGCTGATGATCGAGATGTTGGCAGTCTGGCGGAGAAAATCGAATTTCACGGATGGTTGCGTACTGACACATCTCCCCCGCGCCGTCGGAGAGGAATCCGAATGAAAAAAAAGGTGTGGAGTTAACAGTCTTAGATTCCAAAGATGAAGACGTCGATTAAAATTTATGAGTTTCCCAAACGAGTGAGGAGGTGTTTGCAATTTTCCTCTCCAATTTCAACGGAAACAGTTTCGATGTAAACAAACGCGCGGCGAACTGCCTACTGCGATCCAGAGACTTTTTTTTTGACAGAACCCCGAACACCGTTGAATACCGAGCGAAAATCGATTTGCCGCGCTCCAGTTCTAAACAAAACATCCGTTTGTGTTTCATTCGGGTTTAATCAACCCAAAACGATACGTTTTGTGCTGCTGCTGCTGTTGTTGCGCAATCGATCGTCACACGATGGGTTCTCTCTTCATCGCGGTGTCAATTTGCGCCTCTTCTGTGATGGTAGCGGTTTCACTTTTCGCTCTCTTTCCGTCGCTCCGTGGCGAATCGTGGCGAGTCGAGATTCGGTCGAGCTGAATCGGCAGCAAATCGAATGTCCATATAGATTTCTCCGAAATCGAAAAGAAAGACTCAATTAAAAAGACAAAACGGGAAAAAAAAGTCGTGTGGCAATTAATGGCTTTTTGTTTCCATCTAGGAAACGGTGAGAGAGAGGGAGAGGGGAGAGGAGAGGTGTTTAACTAAAGAAGCGTCGGTCCAAGTAAGGGCAATAAATCGGATCAACGGCAACAATGTGAGACAGCGCACAACAATTCCAGTTAATTTTCACGCTCTTGTGTAATCGAGAAATTTGTTGTCGTTTTGAATGACGCGTCTGTTGTTTTGCTGATTGACATTCCGATCGGAAATTTACGTGATTTAACGTTTATGAAGTACTAGGTTTTTTTTTTCGTGTTTTAAGGTAAATTAATTCGTCTTGCCTAGCAGATCTTCCACGTTCAGTTCACTAAAGGGTATTGACTTGTTGAATTGATTGGAGCATAGCTACCTTGATCCTCACCTATCATCTCCAGTTGATCTAATGAAATCCCTAATAACTAGAGCTTAAATGCGCCCTTCTGATCCAGTCAAGCGACTAAGGGCATCTCCACCTTGTTCGATTTTCCAAGCAAACTAAACCTGCCTATGATATTAGGGTAAATTCTGACCCATGGCGCAACTTCAGTTTACGCTATCTTTTTCATTTTTAAACCAAAAAAACTTATAATTTTAATATTTTACGGATTCCTAATTTTTGCGTTAATTTTATTTAAAATCAGTTTAAAGTGGTTGTACAAAAAAAGTGACACATTAGGGTCAATATTGACCTGTATTTCAACCCTTCGTAGACTTTCAAAATTTTAACTTAGAGTCAATGTTTATGCACCATTTGAAAGGTTCTGGTCTTAAAACTGCATTGGAACCAAAACAAACTGGTTCCGTCAACATTGTCCCTCGGGAATCTGCTACAAAGGGAAGGAAGTTTCAGTTTGGCTTTGTAAACAGAAATGCTATAGAAAACATTCCAGGTTCATTGAAGAGAATTGGCGTCTTGAGCAAGGTTTCTCAGTGCGTAACGAATCGTCTTTCGATATCAACATATTAGTTCTAAATCCTGCTACAGAGATGGCGCAGCAGTCTATCTGTGCTAAATGAGGCTCTAGAGAGTCGCCGTCTTCAGCGAAGTTGTTGAGAATGTAAAACGAAGACATTTGAAATAATCACATAAGATCCAGATCCTACCGCAGCAATGACGCTGCACAAATGAAGCTCTAGAGAGTTGCCTTCTTTGGTTTCTCGGTATGCCATTTGCCGTCTTTTAAAATTATAATAATAACTCCAGGTCTTGCCGCTAAGATAGCGCTGCAGTCAATCTTTGTCAAATGAAGCTCTACAGTGTTTATTTCAGCTGGGTAATTTTAACAGCGGAATTGATTATACCCGTTTTGAGTGTATTGTTTTGACAGCTTATCGCTGAAGATAAATAAGCGATTCCGTTTGTTTATGTACCATGGAAGCCATACGGGAGCAAGTTTTAACATGAAATTTGCAAAAGCTTAGACCGTGTCAGATATTCACTAGCCTTAAGCAGTTCGGAGTGAGAAAGCGTTGTGTTTTTCGCACCTTGAAACGGTTCAAGGAAACTGGAAATGTCCATATTCAATACAAATTAGGTGCCAGACAAACTGCCAGAACGAAGCAAAAGATCAAATATGTGAGGGAGTGAATAAGACGTAGTCCAGTCGTATCTGGCCGTAAATTAAGTAAACAATTTCAAATGTCCTCTGCTTCAAAGAACAGAAACAACGCACAATGGTCCAGTAAGCTACTTAAGGCGGACATGAGATTTTCAATGAAAATTTGTGGTTTTAGAGTGTTGGTTACTTCTGAGAACTTGTTGCAAACTTGTTGTACTACAATTTGTATGAAATTATTTTTTTCTTGCATTGAACGCAAGAGTGGCGTGTACCCTAACTTTTCTATGAGCAAATATCGTGAGATGGTATATTCAGCAAAGTTTTAGAAATTGTTATTATTCAAACTCTGTAGAACATTTTTTTTTCTAGCTTCAAAGCTCACTGCGATAATTCCGAATTTTAGAAATAATCGTTTTTCGACTCACAGTCATTCATTTTGAACTTTTACCAGCATGCTATGCTCTACAAAGTTGTTTGTTTTGACATTTGCTACAATTTTGCTGAATACACCAAGTTGTGTGTCTTCTTGTTTTCATTTTATAGTAAATTTTCAGTTAGATTTACGCCATACTATAGGCCTCAGAAAATGAAATGGAGCACCTGAAAAAAATGCGGCATACCATGACTTGACTTAACACACCTTAGAGTACGTCATATTCTGAACAGCGATAGCCATGATCTCAGAAGTAACCAAAGCTCTAAATCTCAAATTTGAAAACTTCATGTCCACCTAAAGTAGTTTACTGGACCACTGTGCAACGGGTTCACGGGTTGACGGAGCGTCAAAGGCAAGCCAGGGTCCAAAGAAGCAGACATCTTTTGGTTCGGTATTTGGTTGACATTTGGGACCAAATATTTGGGACCAAGAGATTCAAGTTGAATTAAAATGGTTTATTTCTACAACATGTATCTTTGAAATGAAAAATAAATGCTATGATTTGGTTGACTTGTTTGGCTTTAATCCCATTTTGTGTTAGTGACACCTATTGTGAGACACCCTGTAAAGAGAGTTGTCGTCTTCGACAAAGTCTGTCAGGGTGTAATTTGTCGTCTTTTGTGATTATTAAATAAACTTTAGATATTGGCGCAGATATGGCGCTACATTCTTCTTTTGCTAAATGAGTCTATAGAGAGCCGGCAAAATTTTTCAGTACGTCATTTTAAGTCTTTTGACATAATCAGATTAGTTCTAGCACAGAGAACACACATCTAAGTTAAAACAAAAGGTCTTCAAAAAATGGTGTAACAATTCAAATCAAAATACGTCAATAGCTCGTTTGAAACACTAACGCCGCACAGGTTTCCGTTTTTCCGTCTTTGGCAACAAAACCTAATAAACCGAGTAATATCCTTAGAGTTATTTTAGTTCTATTTAGACCATTTTTTTGGAGAATCAGTAATTCCATTAAGCGTTAGATGGATTTCCCAAAACGCAAAGAAGGCAAAAAATATGTGTTGCAAAGAACGGAAACATACTGCCTTTATATTTACCACTGACATCAACTTAAAATATTTACGATATATCCTATAGCAGCGCCACCATGATGTTGCTACTTGTGTTGTCTTTAAGAAGTGACCGTTAAATTTCTAAAACACTTTTCAAATTCGAATCAGCTGTCTGTTTTCTATGGTTCAAAATCTTGATGCAGAGATGGCGCTTTTTTTGCCAAATCTTGTCTTTTTTTTACTCGTCAAGGTTTGGGCCAAAGGTTCTCAGATGTTCATGAAATTTTGTCCACGAGTAGTTTATGGGTTTATGACCAGAAAAATGTTAAAAAATTCAGGATTGCCAGTTTTATCGGGATACTCGGATTTTCACAAAATCATCAATTTCAAAAATTCATAAGTCTAATTGTAGAACAAAAAAAAAAATCCCAAATTAAAATACGTTGTAGTGTACGTTGGACACTTGTAAATTGGTTCTACATCAATTTTCTATTCGAGAAAAATCATGATTTAAATATGCAAGAGTTCAGAAAGAAAGAAGAAATGCCATATTAAAAGTGCAAAGCATTGTTTTAGAATATGAAACACATGCACACGAATGAATAAATTCTCGTTGATAAACGTTAAACGTCTGGGAAGTTCTAGGTCATCCAAAATTAACTTGAGTTCAGAACTTCAGATCGACAGTTGTAAAAGTAGCGTTAAGGACTACACATTATTAGACAATTTAGTGATTTTCTAGGTCATCCAAACTGTTCTTGAGTTCAGAGCTTAAGATCTTCAGTAGTAACTATAGCTTTTCGGGCTGTACAAAGTTGCGCTACGTATTCAACCATATTAAGTGAATATTTTTAAACGTAAAAAAATGAGATCAACTGGGATGTTCTAGGTAGTCCAAACAGTCCTAGAGTTAAGCACATATGATCCAAAGTTGTTAGAGAAGGTTTTTTGAGTATGCAAAAGGAAAAATATGTATTTGACAATATTCATTGAATAGTGTGGAAGGTTAACAGACCTTATGCTATAATCCTGGAACATTCAAGGTCATCCAAACTGTCCCCAAGTTCATAACATAATATCTACAGTTATAACAGTAGTTTTTTTTTTTGGGCAATATAGGGAGACGACATGTACTCAAACATATTCAATAAATCTTCTGAGAGGTCATCAGTAATTATTTTATAACTTTGTGATCCTCTAGGTAATCCAAACTGTCCTGGAGTTTAGAATTTGAAATCTATGGTAGTAACAGTAGCTTTTTGGGCTATACAAATGTACGTCACATATTCAACCATATTCAGTGAATATTTTGGAAGGTAAACATACCTAAGAAGATAATCTTGAGATGGTCTAAGTCATCCTAACCGTCCTGGCGAACTAAAGATATACAGTTGTAATTTTGTACAGTAATTTTCAATTTGACTCAGAATAGGATAGGCAAAAATGTTAGCTGTACTTATCAATGTTTGTGTTTGGAAAATAGTATGAATACGGCAGGTGACGAAGCTTTTCTTTCCAGTCCAGTATTAGCACATGACACTGAAGAAGTCTGGACATTGTAGATGAAATGCGCATGTCTGTCAAGATAAGCAATGAAGGTAGTTGGAATTAAATGGAAATTACTTATCTTTTTTTTTTTCTTTTTCTAGTTAGTAATTTTTAGGCAAAGTCATAATAAATATTTAAACATATTAATATTCATGACGATATATGACATATATATGACAAGTTGTGGATCATCCAAACTATGCTTGAGATTAGAACAAGGGACTTACAGTTATAACAACAGTTTTTAAGGCTATGCAACGCTACGATGTGTATTGAATCATATTCATTGAATATCTTGGACGAACAACAGACATTATGCGATTATCTTCGGATGTTCTAGGTTATTCAAACTATCCTGGAATTCAAAACTTGAAATCTACTGCTATAACTGTAGCTTTTTGGACTAAATAGAGTAACAATATGAATTTGACAAAATTAGGTGAGTCTTCTGGAAGGTCAACAGATATAATGAGATATCTTGGGATGTGCGAGATCCCCAAAACTACGCTTGAGTTCAGAAGTTAGGATCTAGAGAACAATATCTTAAGATTATCTCATCATGTTGGTTGGTCTTCCAGGACATTGATTTGATAGGATTGATTTCAAATCGTAACTTTTTATAGCGGACTGTTATAAATGTAGATCTTAAGTTCTAAACTGCAGGACAGTTTGGATGACATAGCTTATCCCAAGATTATCTTATAATGTTTGTTGGTCTTTCAGGGCATTCATTGAATACATTTGAATACATTTCGTGATTTTTTGTGTGGATAAAGCTACCGCAGAGTTCAAGTTATGAACTCCAAGAAGGTTGGTTTGGATGACATAGCATATCCCAAGATAATCTTACAACGTCTGTTAGTCTTCGAGGACATTCATTGAATATAATTGAAAACGTATCGTAACTTTGAAAAGCGGATCAAATTACGATTACAACAGTAGATCTTATGTTTTGAACTACAGAAGAATTTGGTAACATAGAATATTCCAAGGTTATCTCATAGTGTGTGCTGGTTTTTCAGAGGATTAATTGAATATGATTAAATACATTTCGTAAATTTGTATTGAGGATAAAGCTACAATTACAACAGTATATGTTAAGTTCTGAACTCCAGGACAGTTTGAATGACATAGAATACCCCAAGATTATCAAATAATGTCAGTTGACCCCCCAGGGCATTCATTGAATATGATTGTATACATATCGTAACTTTGTATTGAGGATAAAGTTGCTGATACAACAGTTGATCTCAAGTTCTGAGCTCCAGGACAGTTTGCATGGCATATAATACAGCAAGATTATCTCATAGCGTCTTTTGGTCTTCAAAGATGTTCATTGAATATATTTGAGTACATTTCGTACATTTGTGTAGAGGATAAAGTTGCTGATACAACAGTTGATCTCAAGCTCTTAACTCCAGGACAGTTTGGGTGACATATAATATCCCAAGTTCATCTTATATCGGTCTTCCAGGACATTCATTGAATATGATTAAATACATTTCGGAAATTTGTATTATGGATAAAGCTTCTGTTACAACAGTCGATCTTAAGTTCTGAACTCCAGGCTAGTTTGAAGGACACAGTGTATCCCAAGATTATCTTGTGATATCTGTAGGCCTTTCAGGACATTCATTGAATATGCTTGAATATATTTCGTTAATTTTTATAGTGGATAAATCTACCTTTACAACACTAGATCTCAAGTTCTGATCTCCAGGACAATTTGGATGACATAGAATACCCCAAGATAAGCTCATATTGTCTGTTGGTCTTTTAGGACATTCATTCAATATGATTGAATACATTTCGTAACTTTTTATGGTTAATAAAGCTACTGTTACAACAGTAGATCGCAAGTTCTGAACTCCAGGACAGTTTGAAGGACATGGAATACACCGGGATTATCACATATTGTCTGTTGGTCTGCCAGGATAGTGATTGATTTTTTTTTAATTCAAACACCATACATTTTTAAGATGGATGAAGCTACTGTTACAACAGTAGCTCAAATTCTGAACTCCAGGACAGTTTGGATGACATAGAATATATCAAAAAAATCTCATATTGTCTGTTGGTCTTGAAGGACATTCCTTGAATATGATTGAACTCAAATCGTAACTTTGTACAGCGAATTAGGCTACTGTTATGTACGTAGATGTTAAGTTTTTAACTCCAGGACAGCTTTGTAAAATAGAATATCCCAAGATTATCTCATATTATCTGTTGGCCCTCCAGGACATTCCTTGAATACGATAGAACTCAAATCGCAACTTTTTATAGCGAATAAAGCAACTGTAATAACAGTAGATGTTAAGTTTTGAACTCCAAGACAGTTTGGATGACATAGAATATCCCAAGATTATCTCAAGGTGTCTGTTGGTCATCCAGGTCATCATTCATTAAATATGTTTGAATATATTTCATGGACTTTTATGGTGGATAGAGCTACTGTTACAACAGTAGATCTCGAGTTCTGAACTCCAGGACGGTTTGGCCATCAAGAATATCTTAAGATTATCTCATATTGTCTGTAGGTCTTCCAGGGCATTCATTCAGTATCTTTGAATACATTTCGTAAATTTTTGTGGTGGATAAAGCAACTGTTACGACAGTAGATATATAGTTCTGAACTCCAGGACAGTTTGGATGACGTAGCATATCCCAAGATTATCTCATATTGTCTGTTGACTTGCAGTTCCTGGACTTTCAGTTCATTAATTGAATATGATTTAATTCATTTCGTAACTTTGAATAGCGGATAAAGCTACTGTTACAACTGTAGTGGTCTTAAGTTATGAACTCCAGGATAATTTGGACGATTTAAAAAAAATATTTCCTACATTTTTCAATCGATTTCTATTTGATTGAGCTCCAAATGAATCAGAATACACGAAATTGCTAGCATAATAACACTTGGAAAAATATAGGCCTGAAAGCGTTAAAATATCATCGGAAATATCAGGAAACCGTCTACGGAAACTGTTCGAATTATAGATGAGAGTGTTTAGACCCTTTTCTGCTACGTCTCGAATCAGCCATGTTTGAGGTCCCCATTAAAATTCACGCAATGAAAGCTGCAGGCTATTTAGTAATGTTCAACTGTTGATGGGGAATATGTGGACTACACGTAGGGATCTTGCGGAATCTCCCTCGGTATGCTCTAGATTCGCAGTTAAAATATATTCAGAATAGGCTAGTCAAGCGTGCATTAAAAGAAGCGACTTAATATTCCAATCTTTCATGCGATTACCCTGCCACCTGGTGGTCGATCCACCGGTCATTTGTCAATATATACACGTTGCCTATATACTGGGAACATTTGACAGCTCCATCAGCTTGTTTACGGCAGCTATGGCGAGAACAGTGCAACAACTTCGATCTATGGTATGTTTGTACCGCCTGCTCCATCCGGGCCCAAAGCAGTCGGCCATCGCGGAAACATCTACACTTCTGGACTTCTGGATTCTGGCCAGTATGGAGAAGGGAGATAACATCGAGTGGAAGCATAGTTCTGGCCGTCCGACCGCTTTAAGCGACCGGAGGATTCAGGAGGTCAGGAGGTCAGTGCGACCGGCTAAACGGCCAAGAATTATTTGGATATCGACAAGCGGAAACGTCTGTCAAAGCCAGCCGTGTCGGAGGACCAAGCGGAAACCCAGAAACAACGGCTGAAGATTCTGGGCAAAGAGATCTTTCCGGCGAAGCAGAACGTGCCCAGCTTCACCCAATCGAGAAGTTCTGGGCCAATTTGAAGAGGAGAGTACATTTAAAATATTGCATGGTCAAAACGACGGAAGATTTGACCATAAAGGCGACCAAGCAACTGAAGAATAATGCCTGCAAGCTTCTTTTGTTCACCCAAGGTTCGGCTCACTGCCGCAAGGCAGATGTATTTTTGTGAAGTTTTTAATTGCGTTCTTTTTTACCATCCATTCGAAAATAGTCGCTTTTTTTAATTTTAGTAGAATAGGGTGGAGCACTACTTCGGCAGTGGACCAACTCTCGTCATTCATCACTATTACTTAGCTGAATTCACACTTAGTTAGTTTGATTTCATGAACATGATTGATTTGGTTTGAATACGACTGAGTAATAGCCAATGACAGGAATTAGTCCGCTGTCGAGGTAGTCCTCTATCCTATTTGAAATCTATAACTTTCTTCAGAATCTTCAAGGTTAGATTATTTTATTTTTCACAAGTTTCTTAGAATTTAAAGCTGTCTTAAGACTCGTACGCTTTAATTTCTAGCTTTAAATCATTTTCCTGCAACTCTTCTTGTTCTTCGTCGTCTTCTTCTTCTCCTTCTTCTTTTCTATATTAAGGTGGCTATCGACCTTCACCACTGAAGCGAGACAACTCCAACTTACCAATCACTAACGACACTAACGGCTTTACTTTCCAGCGATTTTTCGCCTAAAAAAAATCCCACCGACCTCGGTTGGAATTGAATCCAAACCCACTGGGGTGACAAGCAGCAGTCACACTTACCACTACACCACCGGCGTCAACACATTTGTTTCCATTCTAAGTTTCCCACACACACAAACAAACGCCGTCAATTCATTTGGACAGCTTGCTTCGATCCCCAATTTTAAAATTTAACTTTCGGAATTAAAAACAAGCGCTTCTTGTGCAATTGCAATATAAATTTCATAACAAACAGCATTCCCATGTTCACAACACCATCCACTTGACACTTAGGCCGAAAAAAAAAGAACCAAGCGTAAAGCTGGAGGCGCAAAACGCCACACCGACTGACGCAAGACAGCGCGACCATCCAAAATTGATGCCAATCGAGATCATTATCAAAATCGCAATACCGTTGCATAAGTGTGTGTGTGTGCGTGTGTGGAAGAGTTGGCCTGCATTTCGCATTTTCGGTTTTCATCTTGACTTGGTTTTTCTCAACAACAACATCAACAATAACGAGTCGGCTTATGTTGCGTTTATCGTCAACAATTGCGCTCATGAAACTGTTGTTACAGCGCTGAATAAGTAGGTAGGTGGTCCACTTCATCAGCTGCTTTCCGAAGCCGCACTTGAGACGGAAAGATTTCATTGCTCAATTAGACTTAGTCGATCGGATCCGATTAATTAGGACGAGCGAGGGGGAAAACAAGCTCTTGAGCCGGACGAGCAGTAGTGGGCGCTCTTGAGTTAATTTTTGAAGTGTTCGATCTTCGATCGAGTGGCAGCGCAAAAAAAGTGGCAGCGCAAAAATCGATCTTCGATCGAGTGGCAGCGCAAAACTCTATTTGTTCGTAAGGGTAACTCCCCTAATGGTTCGAATCGAGATGTAAATGAAGTTTGATGCCAGTTTTCCTTTATTTTTAGTTGATGATATAAATCCCATACCACCAAATAAAAATAGACAAAAACTGGCATCAAACTTCATTTACATCACGATTTGAGCCATTAGTGGAGTTGGCCTTACAAACAAATAGAGTTATCGGGAATTTAGAATTAAGAGCAAAATTAGCATTGTTTTACATTCATTTTACACCAGTCTGCATAGTTCCAGTGCCCTGGAATAGTAAATGAAAACGACGTCATGAAAACGTCATTTTTTAGACAAAACTTGGAGAGTTTGTCTAACTCAAAATATCAATATTTTGACGAGTGATGGTGGCTAGGGTGGTCGATTTTGTAAACTATAAAGAATTACTTCTAATTCCTATGAGATAGAGGAATTTGACGTGATGCTCTTCCTTTAGTTATTTTGACAATATCTTTAGACGTCAGTCTTTCTATAGAATTTATTTTGGATGAATCCTTTACGGCTACTAATTGAAGTTAGACAACGTTGAAACAACAAAATATCGATGATCTTTTAAATAGGCTATTTAATGCAGACGTTGGACCAGCAAAACATGGTGAAATAATCTTGATCTGAATTTAGTTTCATGCCAGTATTTCTCTATTATCATTTGATGGTTTCAAGTTAGCCCGATGTTAAAGCAAAACTACGATTGTTCCACATTCAGCTCACACCAGTCTTCAAAGTGCCAGTGTCCTGAAATATGGTCAAAAATCTCTAGGGCAATATGTAGAAATCAGAGAACGTCGAAAAATACAAATTTGAAAGAGGTGAATAGGCACTTTAATCAGGAAACTTTTCTTAACGATAACACTTTTTTCGTAAGGGCAACCCCACTAATGTTTTAAATTGTATTCTAAATTTAGCTTCATGTCACACGCTAAGATAAGGTTACCGAAAATAAGGTTTTTATTTTACCGCAAATTAGTTTTGGTAAAATTGACCGAAAAAATACGTTACATTTTAGCTATCTTTTTTAGTAAAGTGGATTTGCAAATTTTATCGTTATATTTTACTTAAATAGTCTTGAAAATGCTCTCATTCGGTTGCAAGCAATTTCGGTAAAAAGAACCGTAAAAATAATAAGAAATTTTCAACGTCTCTTCCTGTTTACCAACAATACTGAAATTTCGGTAATCCATGTTTC
>JASCZW010020502.1:0-12153 GCA_034211315.2 Aedes japonicus | reverse complement strand
ACAGAAAACTTATCGTCATGACGAGGGGGGGCGATGTGGGGGGGGGGTTAGTGCATTCAGCTGCCAGCGGCAGCTGCTTGGGAGAGGGAGATGGAAACTTGAGGAGAAGGCGTAATGAAGACGACTGCACCACATCGAGGAAAAGGGCTTGAAAACGAATGCAAGCGAAGTAAGTACAAGGGGCTGGGGGTGGGGAGGGTAGGAAGATGGGTCTTGGTTGGAAGGAAAGGACGCTTGTGGAACCGACGAGCTGCACTTTAGTGTTTTCTTTTTGCCATTGGACCGAGTGCAGCAGGATCGACACTGGAAGGCTTTTGTTTTAAAGGTTCAGGTCTGGAGTGGAAGAATTTCTATACAAAGGTGCAGTTAGCAGTAATGTCATTACTGCAACCATACTTCAGGGTAAGAATTTCCTTCAAGGTAAATCATGTCAAGTGATGATAGCATAGACTTCGCTTTATTGCATAGTTAAATGTTTCAGCAGGGTTGAGACCATCTATTTAACACGGATAATGAATAAAAGACATATTCGATTACTCTTGTGGTGGGGTCAGTGAGATTGAGTCAATTTGTCCCAATTTTACTTTTTTCTTCGGCGAAAACTCCGTCAAAATGTAGAAAATCGATTTTGATTGATTTTCTTTGTATTATGAAAATTTCTCCTGGAGAATCTAGAGCGAATTTAGGTTATTTTGAGTACTTTTTGTCGGCGAAACTAATGTCTAGGGCCATCATGGCAAATCATCAACCATTCCGGGATGATTGCTATCCTTCGAGTTTCAGAAAGACGAATGCAGGCTGTAGGAGTGTTCTTTAAGCAACTCAAAATATAACGAGTAGTTGAACGGATTGGAGATAAGGACTGCATTGGATATAGAACGAAGTCTTCCCCGGTTGGTACTCAATCAATGGACGTAGGACTCAATAGAATCAATATCAGTTCACCAATCGGAGGGTCGGCCCAATTTATCTTATCTCTATTTTCGTAATTTTGTGAATGAAAACCCGGTTTATTTCATCAATCTTACGTGTTACGAAAAATCTGTGTTCTCGAATGGATTCAGGGAGGTCCATTTCATAAAATCCAAGCCCAACACATTCAAAGGGCGGAGCTGAAATTCATGTTTTCAAAATAGAAAATCTTGATTTTTATGAAAATTTGTAATTTTGTGAATGAAATCCCGGTTTATTTCATTAATCTTACGTGTTATGAAAAATCTGAGTTCACGAATAGATTCAGGGAGGGCCGTTCCATAAAATCCAAGCCCAACTTTGAATTCAAAGGGCGGAGTGAAAATTCATGTTTTCAAAATAGGAAATCTTGTTTTTCATGAAAATTCGTAATTTTGTGAATGAAAACCCGATATATTTCATCAATCTTACGTGTTACGAAAAATCTGTGTTCACGAATGGATTCATGGAGGTCCATTTCATAAAATCCAAGCCCAACATTCAAAGGGCGGAGCTGAAATTCATGTTTTCAAAATAGAAAATCTTGATTTTTATGAAAATTTGTAATTTTGTGAATGAAATCCCGGTTTATTTCATTAATCTTACGTGTTATGAAAAATCTGTGTTCACGAATGGATTCAGGGAGGTCCATTTCATAAAATCCAAGCCCAACATTCAAAGGGCGGAGCTGAAATTCATGTTTTCAAAATAGAAAATCTTGATTTTCATGAAAATTCGTAATTTTGTGAATGAAAACCCGGTTTATTTCATCAATCTTACGTGTTGCGAAAAATCTGTGTTCATGAATGGATTCATGGAGGTCAATTCCATAAAATCCAAGTCCAACTTGCAAAAAGCAGAGCCAATATTTCGGTTGTTGCTTAGGTAGATCATATTACTACGGAAATACGTGTTTTTGTGAGTTTAAATCACATTTTTCTCAAAAACTGGACGTGTTACTGCATTTCTGAGCCCATATTTGGATTCAGCGCAGCTAAATCTACAAAATCCAACCAGAAATGCCGACGGTAGCGAAAAAAGTTCCGATTTTGGCGACTAGTGTAATTTGTTACCAATAAAAAAGAAACGTCCCTCTGGTGGTTGCATGAACGACTGACAGATCTACTTTATCGGCTCAAAATATAATTGAAAAAAAAAGCGCAACCACGAGAAGTTGTTCAACGTTTTATTTCTAATGTTTCTGACATGGAATTCGAGATCCTGTAGTTTCAGGAAGAGCTGTTATTGAGTCCGTGGTGGATCTCACCAGGCCATGTTAACTCGTGAGAAGTTACTTGATTATTGTGCATGAGGTTCTAACTCTCGACAGCGCATTCATTTCTATTTTGGGATAAATAAACGCTTCTCATCATCCCAGCAGGAACCCAAACATTTATGGGTACGACCGAAGAGAATCAGCGATTGACTGATCTTCACGAAATTCATTTTGTGCATTGTACAAAAAAGGTGTGATGATTGCATTTTGTTAGATGACACGCAATATGAATGTTTCATACAATTTACGAGACATTGGTTCAATGTACAAAATCCTTGTTTACGAAACGAGTGAAATCTAATTTACGAAAATAGATTTTCAGTGTAAAGGGCGATACGGTCAAAATTTGGTCAATATCAACTTGACGTATTTCTTTCAATTTTGCATTTAAAAAACCTAAACACCCCTCATTTTGAAGGTGTGTGTGTGTAGAATGTTGCTCCTATTTTGATTTTGGAATTCACTCTTCAGTTGTCAAAATGCCGTCCATGCAAGAAGAGCAGCGTATCAAAATTTTGCTAGCGCATCGCGACAATCCGAGCTACTCGCACGCAAAGTTGGCAAAATCGCTAAAAGTTGCCAAATCAACCGTTACAAATGTAATTAAAGTGTTTGGGGAACGTTTGTCGACAGCCAGGAAGTCTGGATCGGGGGGAAATCGAAAACCGGAAGCCGCTGAGACGACAAAGAGTGTTGCCGGTAGTTTCAATGCGAAACCCTAACCCTATCTCCGAGATGCCGCAAATAAGTGCATCGGGTGCAAAAACGAGCCGGACTATCGACTTCACAAGAAGGTAGTGACTCCAAATCGCGATGATAAACAAAATACGACGGCCAAAGCGCGATCCCGGAGGCTGTACACGACGATGCTGACGAAGTTTGACTGCGTGGTAATGGACGACGAAACCGCTACGTCAAAGCCGACTACAAGCAGCTTCCGGGACAGGAGTTTTATACGGCAAAAGGAAGGGGAAAGGTAGCAGATATTTTCAACGCACACGAAACTGTCAAAGTTCGCAAAGAAATATCTGGTTTGGCAAGCCATCTGTACCTGTGGCTTGAAAAGCAGCATTTTCATAGCTTCCGGGACTGTCAACCAAGAAATTTACGTGAAAGAGTGTTTGAATAAACGTCTGCTGCCTTTCCTGAAGAAACACGGTTGTTCCGTACTGTTTTGGCCGGATTTGGCATCTTGCCATTACGGTAAAAGGCCATGGAGTGGTACGCCGCCAACAACGTGCAGGTGGTTCCCGGCGACAAGAACCCTCCCAACACGCCAGAGCTCCGCCCAATTGAGAAATACTGGGCTATTGTCAAGCGGAACCTAAAGAAGACCAAAAAAACTGGCTAAGGACGAGCAGCAGTTCAAGGCAAACTGGCTTTCTGCGGCGAAGAAGGTGGACAAGGTGGCTGTACAAAATCTGATGGCAGGGGTCAAGCGTAAGGCCCGGCAATTCGGATTTGGAAAAGCGGAAGCCTAACTGAATATTTTTCCTGAATTTTATACTAATTGAACTTGAAAAATAAATTTAATTTGATTTTTTAAATAAACGATTTCACCGATTTACACGCGTTTTCCCTTGACCAAATTTTGACCGTATCACCCTTTAGTGAAAATATTACCTACATAGTCAGAAGAAGCGATCATCCCCTAAAGACACACCGAAACACCCGAGGTCATGCCGGAATATTCGAGGTGCGGTGTGACTGGCGTTCGATGCTTTCGGTAATTGGAGCGGTCCCATGCTTTTGGCGTATAGTGCTAGTTACATTCTTTCAGTGTATCGCTAACCAAAACGATCCCTGCTGCTAACCTTTTACCAACTATCCAATATCCCAGTGATTTCTCGTGGAAGTGCAGCGGATTTCTCGGCTTCCTTCAGAGCGAGTAACACGTTCCTTCCCATTCCTTACTTGACCAGCATTCGGGCGCGGCCAGCGCCGGTATTGCTTTATAATGGGTCACCAGTTTTTACACATAGGGGATGTGCATATGTCCCAAACATCTTCTGTTGGTTCTTTGTGTTAATACAGCTGAGTACCAATAAGGGAGTATCATCCGTGCCCATGATCAATGAGATAAGCTGTAGTTCTCTTCAGAGTGGTAAAACAATTTTAAACATATCTAGCAGAACCCTGATGCAGTAACCTTACAAAAACTTAAGAAAACTTTAAAAAGCTTCAGGAAAATATCAACATTTTAATTAAATTTCAAAAGCTTCCTGCTGATTTTCTCTGAAGTTCGCTGAACTTAAGTAAAGTTCGCTGAGCTTAGGTGAAGATAGTTCAGCTTATCTGAAATTTGCTTCACTAATCTGCTCGGAATCTGCTCTGCTCAGTAGCAAGAAAAAAGCCGGGAAAAATGTTGCTTCCAAAAATGCAATGTTCAACCTTCTGTAACTTTGTTAATTATGATTATTTTTGAATATTTGACAACACTATAATCAATGTATAGAGTATTGTAACTGAACTGCACAAAATTAAAAATTCATCTAAGAAATTCTAATTACATCAGAAACGCCGAGAAATTAAAAAATATTATCATAACTTAAGAAAACGTCAACAAACTTCAAGAGCGTATTGATATTCTGAAGAACAAAAAAAACTCAAGAAACTTTTCAGCACTTTAAAATAAGATAAGCTCACTTAAGAAAAATGAATGAAAAACTTCGAAAAAATTATAAAAATTAGGAACCTACACAATCTTTGACCAGCAGACTGTAGGACAAATTTAGGGACTTCTGGAAAAATCAACAAATTTGACCAACATTCGAATTATATGTACTATTTTGTAAAACAGGAAAACTTAATTTATCATGCAAAATGTCTTTTTAAATCAAAAACATTTGATAAACATTGATGAAGTTCAAAATCATATCTGAGAGATTTGGCTACGTTTGGCCTAAAGTCGTTTTGCCTATGACGTTTGGCATAAGGTCGATTGGCATAGTGGTCATTTGGAAAACAGATTAACATATTTGGAAAACAGATTAACATCTGTGTAATGTGTAAAATTTGTGAAAATCCGCTGAAGGTTTTCGTCGTTGAGAACACTTACAACTTTCCTTTGCTTACTGATTTCCGGTAAGATATGCAAGAATTTGCCCTTTGGTATAGTTTTTTCAACCACTTTTCTAATGCGACCGATAAAATGTTTCAATATAATTGAAAACCCAGAAAGCTACAGTGAAGCTATTTCTCTCAGTTTCGAAAAAAAGCTTCTGGTAGTCTTGGCGCTGGTAAGAAAACTAGAGCTTGGATGTTATATAATGCTTCTCGAATGTTCAAATAGCTAAAAACAACCATTCTGCAAATTATTCTGCTGCATATGTGTGTACAAATTTATAGAAAAATGAAAAAATAACTAGCCTAGAGTCAGAGAACTCAGCTTGATTACAGTTAATAATGGGTTTATCTAAATCTGATAGGATTACCGAAGGATTAAAGACATTAAAGAAAAAACCTGTACAGTGCCTCACATTTATAAGTCATCAATACGTTGATTGCCGGGAATACTTGTTGGTGGCAGGGTGCACAGCTGGCATAGATTGTAAGAAATTGTCTGTATAACCCTGGAACACTATTAAAAGTGGCATCAATAACCCAGGCCTGGCCTCCGACAACCGCTTCAAGCCCTCGTTAGCTGTCGAAGATCAAAATTCGGTCTTCGCCTTCTACACAATCAGCAATGATAAAATCGTCACCGCTAATAGTAGTTTTATATCGGTCCGAGATTGATCCCTCGCTCAAACTCTGTGGTTCTTTATCGAGAGCATGTAACTTACCACGAGTGCGCTCAGCAAGCTTCCGTTGGCTATTTGTACTCAACTGCGTTTGAACAGATGCTGGAAATTCCTGCAAATCCAACGCACGAACGCAAAAATGAATGACTGGTTACCAGAACATTCAGTCAAGCAACCAAAATCTCTAGAGGCTTGAATAGCCGTGTGCGTTGCTGTGGTGTGAATGAGTTGTGTGAAACACAAGGACAACGGAATGATTGAGCATAGCAAAATAAGTAAACACGAATATATTGCGTGAGTGATAGAACGAAATGAAGAGAGCGAAAATTGAACCTACTGAATATTTTTTTTTACTCGTCGTTCACGACGGGTGTTAAATTTTTCGAGCTCTGCAGTCAAAAGTTAATGAATCTGGAGGAGTACTTCAACGAAGAAGAAATACAAACAAAATATTCCTCCTTTCGTGTTTCTCCTATATGTTACGAGTACAGTGAATGGAGATACAATAGATATCAAATAATGTTGATTGCTATTGAAATCTGCGTACAGCATATTATATGAATACACTGAAAAAATAAATAATGTAGATTAGAACTGAAAACATTTTCATCTAATCATTCCTTCAAACTTCAAACATGATGACTAAAATGAAGCAAGAATGGATAGAAAATCAAGTTAGAATATAATCTGTTGATTTGTGTACTAATAGTCCCAGCTCAATAAATGTCAGGTAGATGGATTCGAGTCCATACAAATCAGACATTTGGCAGTAACATATTAATGCCTCTAATTTTGAACCTCATGTTCCTTCACTGTTATTTTTTTTAAATGTATGCATTATGCCAAACGACCATTATGCCAAATAACCATTATGCCAAACGACTTTAGACCAAGTGACCTTGATACCTAACGATCTTATGCCAAACGTCATTAGGCTAAACGACTTTAGGTCGAATGACCTGCAACCATTTGAGATACTCACAAATCATAGAAAATCCTTAGGAAAAAATCTTTGAAGTTTGCTGAACACCTGGAATTTGCTGTACCTTCTGACTTTTGCTAATCTTCTATGAAGATGATCTTCCGATTAGCTCACCAATTGCTGAACGAATTGCGTAAATCTTAGATATTTCATTTTCCGAAGATTTTAAAAATTTATATAATATTGTTTCCTATTTTTTTAAATATTTTCTGAAGTTTCTCGATTTTGAAATTAGTGGATAGCAATGTCCTATTGCAGTAGCTAACAGAGGTTACAGATTGTAGGTAAAGCCGTTTGTTCCAGCTCATGTTCTGATGAACCAGCCTGAAAGCCACATTAATACGAAATGTGAATCACGATTTGAAAGCAATTATTAGTAACCCAATAATCAATGATAAAAAGGAGCAAATAATTAAAAAATATGCCAAATTTATGAAAAATATTCAACATACTTACATTCAATATTCTACGAACTTTCCTCATGTGCTGCAAAAGTATAAGATTGATCAAATCAAAACCATCCGCGAAAGTACTGAGGCCCTTTGGATACGTTTCTACTGATTCTCACTACTTAATCCCACCACCTTAATAAAACCCGAGCATTCCGAAAAGGCCTTCCAGTGCTCGATTCAACTCGAGCGTGTTTCTCTTCATACAAAGTTGCATTGCACCTCCCTAGTTGATATGCCCCCCGTTACCGCTGAATCCCGTTCGATCGGAGACTCTCTGAAAGTATTCACTCGCTCGCCCGTCGTTTACTTGTTTGATACTTTAAAATTGGCTTCCCGATACCTCGCGCTGTTATTATGCACTGCCTGCACTGGCCACTTCTTGCATTTTCCTTTTTCGTACTTGCTTTGGAGGTAAGTTCCTCCTGATCATCATCCGGCGTTCAACTACTTTGTTGTTTGAATTCACTTCCTTCGTTTAAAACCCTCCTCGGGACTCTTATTGATCACACAATCAAAACTTGACACTTTGAAGTTAAACGTGAACGTGCAGCATGCTTTCTTGTGCTGTCAATCAACTCGACGAAGTCGGCGATGGTTGCGAAGTTGGCGGCGGCGACGTTCAATGCAAGTACACAGAAGGTCAGTATTGAAACCTACTTTCGGCCCGAGTACACACATTGCAGCTCGTAGAATTGTGCCTTACGTCGATAAAAAAAACAACACGCTCAGCACAGCGGCACTTTTATTAGATCAATTCAAACACGCTGTGCTTCCATCTGCTAGCGAATTCAAACACACACACTTCGGCACACTGCCACCGCTTTGGGAAATGCAACAAGTTTTCTCAGCATCACTCAATTTGCGGAACATTCGCTCAATCAAGTGGGAAGCGGTAATTTCTCCCCTATTTATCACTTACATAAACTATCACCACCTAAGTGCTTGTTTACTTCCACTGTTGTAACACGATTCAAGTAGCTGCCTTATCCCGAATAAATCATTCTCTGTAGGTCACCCATCAAAGGCGTCGTCGTTTCGGCAACACACTGTTGGACACGGTGCTAGACAGCTTTCCCAACTGATAAGCACCTATTCTCGGAGATTGTGCGTTACAGAATCTCCCAAACCCAGAGACAAAGCTTGGAAACCATACGGTCGCGAATGCCAAACGAAACGGCCAAGGCGATACAAAAACTCATTCACACAACAATGCAGAGCGCCCCGGTAGGTACTGCGACGATGTCGATACGGACCCGAGGCAAACGCGGTAATCAGTCGAGTGATATTTTAAGAAAAACTGCACACCGCGAAACGAATGAACCTCACCAGCCAGTGACTGAACGATCCCACCGGGGGGTAGAGCGGGGGTTGTTTTGCACGATCGACGACGACGCGACGGTGGGATAGCGTGAGATGAACACGCTCACTTGCTTGCTCTATAAACGATGCTGCTGCTGCTGCTAACTGCAGTTCGACGATGACGCGATGGGAACGAGTGTACCTACCTTCGTTGGTGTTGTATGTATAGGCCGTTGTATAAGGCAAGGCACGACAATGTTGCTCCGCTGGTTTGGGGGCTTTCGCATTAATAAAAAGCAAGTGTAGGGTCGCCAGACGCGATTGGGAATGGGAAAAACAAGTGTATCCAATGCACAGTCGTTCAGAATCTGATCTGAATCAGTCCTCTAAGCTTTAGAGTTAAACGTTAGGTGTCTACAGATTTATTTTATTATCGTTCAGGTGTGCTCCGAAGGCTGTCTGATTTGGGAAAACAACCTTTTTGGTAAATCCAGATAAACACAGACCAGCTTGGAGCTTGTCTCAAGTAGCACACGAAAGAACCACCAGACTACCATTGAAAAGGCGTATTCTAGGCTTCAACGATATATTTGATGATTTCAGAATACTTTTTTCTTACCCTTTATTTATTCCAAATTTTACATTATTTTACATTCATATATTATCCTGGGTGCTCCTGCTAAGTAATTAACATTTCAACCTTATATGCTGTCATTAATATCTAATTGTGTTAATATTATTTTCACTTTGTCTATTCAGAATTTTTAACAGGGTTTATTTTGCCTGCGTGTAATAATTACAGTTGATTTCTTAAAACTAGTTCTTATCTATAGAGAGCATTGACACTTCTTCTAGAGTCTCAACATTTCAAATTCTATGTAATTCAATAGTACTGAACCAGGATGGCAGCTTCAAACTCATGTTCAGAACTTTGTTCTGAATCCTTTCAAGTGCTTTTTTCCTAGTTGCACAACAACTAGACCACATTGGCACAGCATAAAGCATGGCCGGTTTAAAAATTTGTTTGAATATTAGAAGTTTGTTCTTCAAACAAAGTTTGGATTTTCTGTTTATAAGAGGATATAAACATCTTATCTATATTTATAAAAATGAAATGCTGTCCGTTCGTGACAGTATAACTCACAAACGACACGATGGATTTACTTGATTTCTTTTTGGGTTGATTTGCCTTGGTTTCCAACAGGTTTATATGAAGAAAAAATTAGAAAAATTCACTGGAAAATGAAAAAAAAAAATCATAAAAACCAATATGTGATTTTGTATGGGAATATCATAATATGCTAGACAGCAAGACCATTTTTCGATCTGTAAAGAGGAACCGTTGAAAACTATTATAATGGCGTCGTTTTTAACAAAAACAAAAGAACGAGACAAGAGAGAATCTCTGATTGAACTTTTGAAAAGATATACAATAGAGTCGATTATTTCGCAATTTTTTACGGGGTTTTCGGAATTTTAAGTGGTTTGCGGAAAATATACGCGGTTTTCGTTATTCATTTGAGTAGATACCGTTCGCTAAATTTGATCAAAAATGTATCTAAACCTAGCTATTATTGCTTTTTACGAAGTTTTCGTGAATTACGGGTTTTTACGTGGATTCAGGGATTTACTCGGTTCTTTAAAAACGGTGTTTTTTGACAGCGCATTCATCCCTGTGTAAAAAGTAACCTCAGTATAAAGGATTTATAGCGTGTAGATGCACGTATAAACTGAAACGTTAGTATTGGTGACACCTCGCAGTGAGATATAAATTCTCGATCGACAATATAATACGGCCTATCAACATTTGTAAACAAACATTTCTGAGTCCTTTTTTTCTTAAAACATAGGTCACCCACGCAAACCAATACCATAATCATGTAGGGGAAAGTTTACCCTACACGATGATGTTATAGGTTTGCGTGTGTAGCTTATGGTTTGCGTGAAAATAGGCTCAGAAGTGTATGTTTACAAACGTTGAAAGGCCCTATTCAAATGTTGGTTAAGAATTGGAGTGAAGGTCAATGGAAAGTGAAGGTATTAGTTCTAGACAAAATAGTCAAAAGGACGAAAGTAACATTTGTAAACAATGACTTCTTGCGAATTTTTCTGGGATCTGCTTGCTTCCACAAACAAAGTCGCACCAGAAACAGATACAGGGAGTTATTACCTTCCCGTCGGTAGTGGATATGGGTGTTAGCAACATGTCAGTTCCAGGAAATTTACTATTAAAGTCATTGTTTACAAATGTTACTTACGACCTTTTAACGATTTTGTCTAGAGTTTATGTCTAATGTGTTCAACTGACAGATGTTTAACTACATTTGTCCTTGCATTAAATAGTATCGTTCGCCGTGTGATTAATAGGGCATCAGGAAGATGAAAACAACGAAATTACTAGAAATTAAAAAGACACTAATTAAGTTGTGATTTCAGTCAATTTCAATTAGTATTGTTGTAAAATGCCTCCAACTAGACGGAATAATATCGGTCGTGGCAGCCACACGGCTGCTAGCTTAGCAAATTCTCGAATGAGACAAAGGAACGATCAGCGTGCAACTCAAACTGAATTGGATCGACAATGGATTTCATGGGTTCGAATGATGTTGAGTGAAGAAGAAACAACAGCTCAAAATATAAGCAATAAAGTTAGAAAGAAGCAAAATCGCAAGTATCAGAGAGATCAGGTGACAATCTTGCCCAACATAACCTTATAAATTGATTTCGAAGCAAGCCTACATTCCAAAAAATATTCAACGTGCTGTCTTTAGTTGATTACAATGCGAATATATCAGTCGCCATTGAATCAATGAGTGTAGTTTGTTCTCATTGTAATGCATTGAAGTTCCCAAATGGAACACCAGAGCCTTTGATGTTTGGATCAGGACGTGGTTCTAAACATTTTCTGCAGAACATCCAGAGTTATAATGGTTGTTTTAAAATGATTTCGTTTGGCGCAACGCACATAACAATATTTAAAACTTTTCTTGGACATAGTTTAAAAATTAGTAAATTATAAAATTGTGAAACTGTCTGCGTTACAGGTCAAATTTACCAAAACGCAAGTTCAACATTGCCACCGACGGACACAGCCCATAAATTTCTACAGGTTTATATCATGGGAGATTCACTCAGCAAGATTATTCCACCATGATGCGGGACATTGTACAAAAATTGCAAGCGATGCTTCGTGAGTCCAATGGATTGATTCAAATATTCAAGACTGCTCTAGATCCAATGCCATCTAACAACCATAAGCATGCGATTCAAGCTAATTACTTCTCCAATTTTCCAATAAGTAGTTTAAGTGTGAGCAGGACAACGTCTGCCGGGTCAGCTAGTATATTTATTACATTTGGCTTGAATGCCCTCAATGTGATCTTTTAAAGTTAATTTTTGATCAAGTATCAGTCCAAGATATTTTACTTGACTTGACCAAGAAATTGGAAC
>JASCZW010020501.1:0-12168 GCA_034211315.2 Aedes japonicus | reverse complement strand
ATTTCAACCATATTAGGCTACCGTAAAGCGAAATGTCCTAGCAATTTCATCAATTGGATCAGTACAGCATCATCTCAGCAATACCCCACTTTCTGATGCTAAAACCTGATCCGGATTTGTAACGGCCAATCAACGCATCAAATGTCTTCAAACACCTTAATAACAGCCTTATCATCAACGCAGCGATCCAATCATTTTATAGGTAATGCACCAGAAGATAAGGCATCGAGATTTGCTATTTCCAACGAGGCGGGTAGATGATCCCAATTGCGAGACATGTCCGGGGAGAAATAGAAACAATGATACACAAGCTGTTCCGTTGTCAAAACAGCATAGAAATATGGAGGTTTTCTAAATGAAGAAAAAAATACTGCTGTTAGATTCAAGACTAGGTTAGAACCAGAAGATTTTGTATATCCGAGTTTAAAAACACTAATCGAACTCAAAGAACTCCAATATAAAATCACTAGGATCATATTCTTTCAGCCAATAGATCGAAACAAATGAAAACCTCCTATTAAGTTTAGACAATTTTATATTTTATGTAAATATTAACAAGTAAACATAGAAATATAGTTTAAAAATTCTCCCACAGGTATCGAAAATCGTATTCAGAGGGCTGGATATTAGCTGATTTTATCATAGGTCATATCCAACACTACGTTAATAGGTCAGGCTGCGGTGATTATCATCCGACGTCAGACTATGACCATACGGAGATAGTCAGATGTTGGGAAAGGATCTGGATCACGGTGTTCAATAGTTCGAATACAGCAGTATGTCACGGCAGATTTGCTGGCATATGTCGCTTTTCACAGGCCTCTGTTGCCATCCGTTCAGCGCGCGATGGCAGGATGAACGCAGAGCGACCCGGCTATTGTGATATTCTGCCGCATGGTCAAGCGGACCATCATTGTCGACTATCAGGCGATTGGTCTCACGACAATGCACGTGGCGCAAAGAATCAGCACCAATACCATTAAAACGCAGCAGCTGAGGTCAGCATCGTCAGAGTTTGTCGCCGCAGGAATAATACATATGTCGGTGATGGTTTGGGGCAAAGAGCGTGTTACCCATTGTGTAACGCTGACTTGAGGTTTGTACAAGGATGAGCACTAAAGAGAAGAGACACTGTAACTGTAGTTCAGTTTCCTGACTCAGATTTATCCAGATGATGGCTAGCTGTTCATCACAGAATTTTCAAATCTGGGACGAAAGGCTGATGACGCGTTCCCAGGAGTGGGGTCATTCCAAGAGAGAAATGTTCCTGTAACATAGCTTCACACATAAATCCAGTCAAAACATGTTTCATTTTAATGTTCCCGGAAAGGCATCCAACTACCACTGTATGTAATATATAAGTTTTGAAATAAATAGATATTGCACATTATTTCTCCGTTGTGGCTGTTACATCGCAATGGCTATGTTGCTAACAGCTGCATCGTTGCTGCCGGGATAACGTTAAGATCTACTTACCTCGAGTTGTAACTGATCAGGTTTTTCATTTCCTGTGTCTGCTAGTACATTATGTGAAGTCGGTCACGCACTTGAGCTCACAACGAGGTTGCTCCAAACATACTTGGGCTCCAATTCATGTCATTGCCTGTGTGGTTTGTGGCTTGATGATGCCTGATTGATTTCAGGCCCACATTGCACTGAAACAAATGCCATATCTGCAGTTACATTACCTGCAGCTCACAACGAAGATATTCCAGCTGACACAGTCTTATCCGTTCGCTGTTACTGGAAGTCAGTACTGTCACCAGTATCGAGCATTTTTTTTTTCTTACAATAAGATGGTTGAATAAATGGATGATATCTTATTCGTTAGTACCACGGAGAGGCACAACTGCCCAATTCAATTATGAGTTGATAATGTGCATGAGTTAATGATCCGATTGCCATCAACAGAAACTATCATATCAGAAGTCAGACTTCAGAATAATTGTTTATATCCGCTATTTTCCTGCAATTTTTTGAGAAGACTAAAGCAGAAATATTCTTCGTAAATAGTCTTGAAATATATATATATATATATATATATATATATATATATATATATATATATATATATATATATATATATATATATATATATATATATATATATATATATATATATATATATATATATATATATATATATATATATATATATATATATATATATATATATATATATATATATATATATATATATATATATATATATATATATATATATATATATATATATATATATATATATATATATATATATATATATATATATATATATATATATATATATATATATATATATATATATATATATATATATATATATATATATATATATATATATATATATATATATATATATATATATATATATATATATATATATATATATATATATTTCCGACTTCTTACTGAAGATGTTTCTCGAAATCTAAAACTCCCAAGTCTGTGAGGTGTTTCAGGTAGTCTTCCTCACAAAAATTTGCAAGGAGAACCATTAGCGAGATATAAGCTAATTATTCATATTCGGGAAGTCCTGAGCTTCTGACTGGAAGATACAGTTCACTCTGTTGATAAGAGGCAATACGTAGCGGAGAAGCGGCTGCGTCATCGGATCATTAATAAGACAGAGATTGCGTTGTCCGGTTTTATTGTAGTCGCAATTGATTGGAACATTAATAAAGTTCTTAGCTGATCCTCTCCAATCCCGTGGGCAACTTGAACTCTAAAGATAATCATCCATTTGTTCTAACCATCTTGGTCGTTGTGACCCTCGTCGTTTTGAAAGACCAAAAAATCCATCGAACACCATTTCCCCAATTTGACAACTGACTCCAACGATGCCAAACGACTCCATCGGTAGCAGACGGATGCAGAACTGTGTCAACTGGAATATCTTGGATTGTTTGAGGCTGCAGGACATGTAACTGCAAATATATCGCATCATTTGTTTCAGGTGCAATGGCAGTTTTTTCCAAATCAGTCAGAGCTTCATCATCTGATCCAAAGCCCACAAACCTTTTTTCGAACTGGAACTGTTTATGAATTGGGCAAAACATGTTTGGGTTTTAGCACTGCAAGATTTTTTTTAACTTACTCGTTTATTTGAGAGGCTCAAGTGCCATAGGCATAACGGAGCCGACTTCTTTTTCATTTTTATAATGACAATAACTTACTAACTATGTTAATTTTGGAAAGCCGAAAACTCGCGACTTGGTCGAGGTTAGGGATTACAATAATTCGGGTAGGAATGAGGAAGTAGGAATCTTAACGTTAGCTTTCAACGGCAGGTTGGCGATGCGAAATTGTTGCTGTTGGTCTGGCGTAGATGTTGCATTGCGTTAAGCTGTAACGATACAACGGAAGCGGTATTACGGGGAGGGCGAGGTGGACATGTTAAAAACGACAGCTAAGAGAGGATCAAACGAATACATCTATTTGTTTCAAGAACTTATAAATTAGCCCCATACACGGTGTTCAATAAGTTCGGATACACTTTCAAAATTTGTTAAAAAATGAAAACATGTTTTTTTATTTTTGGATTTATGTTATTGAAAGCTATGTTTACAAGGAACGTTTACAACATTTCTCTTGGAATGACCCCCTTTGTACTCCTTAACGAGCTTCAAACGTTTCTCGAACGCGTCGCAGGCGGCACGCACGGACTGCATGGGCATTTCGTCCCAGATTTTGAGAATTACCGTCTTGAAATGATCCAAAGTGCTGACCTTGTATTCGTTCAGCTTCGCCATCATATAGGACCAAACAAAAAGTCGAGAGGATTCAAGTCCGGGGAGCTGGGAGGCCACAAAGTTTTGTCCAGAAAGTCGGTTAAATTGTCCCGACACCAGGATTGAACCACATTTGCCGTATGGGCTGGTGCACCGTCCTGCTGGAACACGTAGTGCTCATCGCCGTAGAGGCTTCGGAGACTGGGGGCAACAACCTTTTCCAAAACCTCAGTTTTGTAGTACGCCGCGTTGATTTTGACGTTTTTTTCAATAAACACCAAGGGTAGCTTACCACGTTTGCATACTGCCCCCAAACCATCACCGACGCGGCACTTTGGAACCGAGGGATGTTTATATTGATTCAGGAATGCTGTCCCTCGATGGCGCCCACACCCGGTCATTTTGCACATCAGTGCGGCTGCTGCAGCACGAACAGTTTCTCGTCCGAAAAACAAACTCCTGACCAGCGTGCCGAGAGAGGATCCTCTTAGCTCGATCCAACCGCTTTTTGCTGGTAGCCTCCGAAACGCCATGGACCTTACGTTTTTTGTAAGGCCTGAAACCAAGGTCCTTGGTGAGTATGGTGTGAGCGGTTCCAATGGAAACGTTGAGATCTGCAGCCGTTTTCCGGATTGAGCGGTTCTTTTGCGCCGAATTCGCTCCCTCACGATCTTGATGACCCGTGGCGTCCTCGCTGAACGCGGCCGACCGGATCTCGCACGGTCATTGGTCGAGGACGTCTCCCGGTATCGCCTGATGGTCGTGTAGACAAAGTTCCGCTTGACCCCATGCGATTTCAGCAGCCGGAATATATCGCCGGGTCGCTCACCGTTCAAAAACGCTTAATTACGAAGTCCCGATACTCTTTCATCGCGCGTAACAAACGAACAACAACTAACAGAATGTCAACACCGCGCACATTCGGTAGCGTATGAATGAAGCTAAAGCTGACACCAATACCAATGCAGAATATGTACATGGCGCATACCTACGCAATGATGAAAACTTGTATTCGAACTTATTGAACACCGTGTATAGTCCAAGTCCAGCTTTCCCAGCACATCTCTGATATCTCCCTTCTCTGGTTTCCCTCGGCCCGTAGGGATGCGCAAAGATCAGATCTGACAATTTCAAAATCGAGGCAATACCAGACAACATGGTTGATGTCCTGATAACCTGCACCACAGCCGCATTGATTGGTGTCTGAGAGCCCTATTCGATAGAAATGCGAGCCTAGCGAGTAGTGATTGGACATTAAACGACACATTACCTTGATAAAATGATATATATATATATATATATATATATATATATATATATATATATCGGGGTGGCTGCAGGAGCAGTATTTAGATCCGGAACTTTCAAAGATTACCAGGAAGGAGGTGTTTTACTCGATCTGCTGTGCTTTTTATACCGAGTTGGTTAAAAAGATCATTGAGCGCTTTGATCTGAACAATCCAGTTCTGACTACTGCATCGAGTGTTGACCTCAAGAAGCTGCGCCCTTTGAAGAAGTTCAACCCGATTATTGAACAATATCCGAACTTCTTTGAAAGCGGTAAGAAACAAGCCATCAAAAATTATTTTCGTGAGCATCTGTAATCATCTGCAAGGACCCGATGCTAAATGATCTGTAATGCATTTTAAAGCTTCGTTCCTTCTAGACAATTACAGCTCAGCCACTTTCTCTCAAATCAATCATGTCACCAACCAAAACACCCGCAGCTTAGACCTGTTTTATGAGCGCCCAAGACACCCTCTCCTCTAGTGAAACTAACGCTTCATCATTCGCCTCTATTGGTCACGTTACGATCAAAGTTGCAACATGATTTCGAAATCTCACCTGCCACAGTTTCGTACGATTTTGTTCGTGCCAATCATTGCAATATCGCCAAGTTACTCTCGCTTTTCGACTGGGTGTATGGGACCAAAAGGTTAAAGTCTCAAAAAAAAGGCTTTCGATTGGGATAATATCTTGGATACAGTCAATGTCGACATTTTCCAACGTTCTAGCATATGTCATAGACAGACACGTTCCAAAGAAAATCCATCGTCATACGTCTCGTCCACCTTGGCAAACGAGTGAACTTAATCGCTTGAAATCTGGCAAGAGAGCTGCACTCAGAAAATTCACAAAGCACCGGACACTATTTCTAAGTCATCACTATGTTAGGATGAATCACGAATATAAACGAGTCGCGAAACGTTGCTTTCTCCAGTGTCGGAGTTGAATACAGTGAAAGCTCAAGGCCCGTCCTAAACAATTCTGGAAATTTGTAAACGAACAACGCCACGAAGTTGGCCTCACTTGGCGCTGTTGCTAAACTGTTTGAGCTTGTAATTATGGAACCGTTGCTCGCTCACTGCAAACCGTATATTAGTACCGACCAGCACAGGGTTTCATGGCTGGTCGCTCCACTGCCACTAACCTACTGTGCCTTACATTACTGACAGTATGGCGAAAAGCGCCCAAACGGATGTCATTTACACCGACTTGTCTGCAGCTTTTGATAAATTGAACCACGGCATAGCTATTTCCAAACTGGACAGGCTTGGAATCAACGGATGCCTGCTGCAATGCTTTCAATCGTACCTCAATGACCGTCATCTGGCTGTAGTCATAGGAGATAGTCAGTCTCACATGTTCAAAGCCACGTCTGGTATAGCGCAGGGTAGTCACTTGGGACCGTTGATTTTTTTGATCTACTTCAACGTCGTGAATTTGGCTTTCGAAGGACCATCATACGCAGATGACCTGAAACTCTATCTTCGAGTGAACTCACTCGATGACTGTCACTTTCTTCAACGTCAGCTGAATGCTTTTGCCGACTGGTGCGATTTGAACCGCATGGATGTCAACCCGGCCAAATGCACGGTTATCTAGTTTTCACACAAGAAACAGACTATTTTATTCAAGTATGTCTTGTTCGGCACCGAAATTGAGCGCGCCAGTCAAGTCAAGGACCTAGGAGTAATTCTGACCACCCAACTCACCTTCAAGGAGTATATCTCGTACGCTGTCGGCAAAGCCTCCTGCGTTCTGGGGTTCATCTTCCGGGTTGCTAAAGGCTTCACGGACATCTACTGCCTCAAATCGTTGTACTGCTTCTTGTGTCGTTCTATATTAGAGTATTACTCGGCTGTATGGACTCCTCATTACAACAACTGTGTCGTTAGAGTAGAGGCTGTTCAACGACGGTTTCTGAAATTTGCGCTACGTAAACTACCGTGGACGGATCCCTATCGTTTGCCAAGCTACGAAAGCAGTTGCAATCTGATTAAGCTGGAGTCCCTTTTAGCCCGTAGAGATTCAGCCAGGGCTTTGTTAATCGCAGACATCTTACAAGACCGCATCGACTGTCCTGATCCTTGAAGCAAATCAACATCAACGTGCAACCCTGAGCCCTGAGGAATAGTTCGATGCTGCGGTTACCTCAAAAACGAACCAAGTACAGCGAAATTGGCGGCTTACAAATACTCTGTAGTAGGGTTTCCGCCTTGTTTGATTTTAACATGACTCGCCAGATGCTTCGTCGTAAGTTTAGTCGTTTTTTTAAAGACCTGTCTAATTCGCATCGATAATTGTAATTTTTAGTCATGACCATTGGTACATTAGTTTAGTTCTAGTTTAGCTTTAAGTAACATCATTGGGATTTGTACATAATCTGTAGATGAATAGAAATAAAAAGATAGAATAAAGGACAACGAGGTGGAAGAATCAGAAGACTTGGAAACTTGTTGAAGGAAATGTCTGTATTCCAAACGAGCAGATGAGAAGCTGACTTTTCATTTTCATATAACGTTCATTGTGGATTTTTTTACTAATTCCACATTCTTTTGCAGAAGTGGAGTGAGTTTCCTCGTGATTCAATTTGAATAGGTCTAAATTCGTAAACCGCCTTAGTACGGACACCATAGAACCCGAAGAAGGCAAGGAGGAGCTGATCAGTAAACACTAGCATCATAACTAAAATCTAAATTCAACGAATTTATGTGCACACTTCATAACAATGATTAATTGTTAACTCCATTTCGATTTTGTTCACCTATCTTTAAACTTTTAGTATTCAAAACAAACACTTCATGATTCATTATCATATCAATACTGGTCTGTCAGAAGTGCTTAAGTGCAATGATCGATTTCCCCCGAGAACATGAATCCCTCGTTTACTGATTTGTTTTCATTTTCTGAATCAAAATTTAAAGCAAAGATTTTTGCCAAGATTTATCAATACTGTACATCATTAAATACACAGATAAAAAAGATTTTTTGGAAAAAATCAAAGATGGGAACGAAAAATAATGTGGCAACCATGGCTGAAGTACCAAAGAGGCGAAACCTCATTCGTTTGCTAGATCCTTTGCTCGATTGTTTCAATTTCAACGGTTTCACCTGTTTGAAAATTCAGGCTTTTTAATGTTTTCCCCGTTAAAAAATATTGCAATTAAAAACAAATACGAATTAAAAAGAAACTGACAAATTTCAGCTATCTGGTTCCCGTTCGGGAAATACCAAATGCAACTTGTCGTTGTTCTCAAATTTATTATGGCATTTAAAATTATGAGAAAATTATGGCATTTCAAAGGTCATTGTTCATCTGTTTATACTTATAATGCGTATAGTCACTAGATTCATAGTCTGGCGGATACAACGACGGGAGCCAATTTGACGTGTCAGTTGGCGGAGCCAATCGAGCATATCTGGAGTAATTTATGTTAAGGGCCTAAAAGCCATTTGTAAACAATGACTTTAAACGTTGATTTCTCACGAATTACGAGAATCCCACCATATCCTGCTACTCCATATGGTAAAACTAACATTCTTCTACCAAATGCTGCTTTCATTTCACGAGAGTTATTTAAGATCCAAGAGAAATCGATTTTTAAAGTTATTGTTTACAAATGGAATTTAGGCCCTTAACATGAATTACTTGAGACATGCTCGATTTGCTCCGCCAAGTGACAGTGCAAATTGGCTCCAGTCGTTGTATCCGCCAGACTATGAATCTAGTAAATGCAAATGATTGATAAGTGAATATTTTCGATCTAAATGTTCGGTTTAGTGAAACTACAATAATCTACTTTCAAAAATCTTTCATGATTGCGTAACGGCCATAAATACCAAATATATAAATAGATTAAACCACAGAGAACAGACATCCAGGCTCGATCATTTTTTCCACAATTTACTGTGTAAACTTTTAAAAGCAAACCGTTGGAAAAACAACGCCGCCTAGTCTAGGTATTGCCAAACTAAAATTGACAGGCTATCAAATCTCAAGGTGGGCAAGTGGCGCCATCAACATACGATTCACCAAAACAAACGGAAACGAGCTGTAATTTTAAAATGGTAGTTACAGAAATTTACACACGGTGGGCACTCCAGCTGGGATGTCTGTTCTCTGTGATTAAACTATAGACCGTCGAACCTTTATCATAAACCATATACCATATACCATAAACAATGAAAACCCGACTTCGTAAAGCTAGCACACATGACTCCTTCGAATAATTAAACTGAAAAAAAGTTTCATCCCAATGTTCATCCGATCTATAAAAAATCGATTCATTTATTTCGTTTATGACTCAAACCATTTCTCCACATCTCCACCGGCATAAAAATGAATCGAAAAATCAATACTTAGTTATGCTAAGCTTGTACAAAATCAAAAGCACTTCCACAGTCTCGACAAACCGACACCAATGTAAATTCAATACAAAAAATTATCACTCGCAGAAAGGTTCACACTCAATGTATAGATGCATATGTATACAATTGCCGCCTTCCAGTTTGTAATGAAGTAAACATGCAATATAATACTTACCTATACGTCTTTTGCAGAGATCCATTGTGCTGTTTACCAATTTTATCGATTTAGGTAAATTCTCAACTATTGAAATTCAAGTCGACACTTTATCACTGCCAATCAGATTTTTCCCGATGAGGTACAAAAGTACATCAAGACAGTAACATTTTCATGGCTAGACAAAGCGGTATTCAATCCCATCCCCTTGAACAGTTTGTTCCCTAAAAGAATACAGGTATTAACCCGTCCGCCTAATTTCGCCAACAAACGATCGATAAATTGATTAACAATAATACGAACAACACTTCACATTTCCTCAACCAAAATGTGTTCAAAATCGATATTCATTGTGGTAGAGTTCATGATACCCATTCTTTTCATGATGAGTACTGTTCCAGCAATCATTGAACTGAAATACTGCTCATTGACATCACACTGTTTATTCAAAAGTTAGTTCCTTGAAAAACAATCCTACGCGCTACTTTTTTACTCGCGAATTCAGTCCAGTATTTGGTGCTCTAACAATGCTCCCAAAAATTCAAATACGTGGTTCTCTTGCTTAAAGGAGTCCTATCGGAAGGATGTGCAATCGAGTACTAGACACACGCCCATCGCCCAGCCAAATGTATCCCGATTCCAACGTGTGGGAAAGGGGGGTGAATAACAATGAAAACAAACGTTCTGCAGAACCCACAAAATCACACTGTTCCACTCAAAAGCCACAGGGAAAATTAGGAGAGCAACGCACAAGAGAAGGAAAAACTTGAGAGAGTCTATTCGCTCTGTTTATAGGTTGGGATGCATTTTTAAGAGAGAAAGAGAGAAAGAACTTTTCTCGTTTTATTTCCACAAACTGTTTTGGTTTTCGTTGAAAATGCCTTCCAATAGAGTATTTCACTTTTTACTATTCCTTTTTTACGATTTTTGTTTTGTTTTATATTGTACAAGTAGGATCATTAGGGGCACAATGGCGAAATAAACACCATTCACACTCTGATAATTTTACAGAATTCTGTAAAATTTTACCGAATTCTCAACAGCTGAACGTTCGGTAATCCAATTTTATGGGGTTCCGTAAAATTTTACCGAAATCCGGTAATTTTTTTACAGATATCTGTAAAATTTCACCGAATTCCGTTAAATCGGATTACCGAACGATCAGCTGTTGAGAATTCGGTAAACCTTCACAGATTTCTGTATAAAAAATCTAAGTGTGTTGGTTACATCAAACCATGCAGTTCTTTAAGATAGCCACTACCCTGATACAAATATGTTTCGATCGACCAAATGTTTTCGTTGTGGCAGTCCTCCAAAAGTGTCGTGAATATCAAGTCCATACACACCGACTTCAAGGCCATTTTTACCGACTTTATGGACTATCCAGTCCATATTTATCGACTTCAAGGCCGCGTACGATACTATTGATCGTGAAGAGCTATGGAAGATTATGGACGAGAACATTTTTTTTTCCGGGAAACTGACCAGAATGATGGACGGTGTACAATGTTACGTGAAGATATCGGGTGCGTTATCGGAAAACACGCAAAGAAATTCGACAAGGCGATGGTCTTTCCTGCCTCCTGTTCAACATTGCGCTAGAAGGTGTTATGAAACGTGCGGACTTTAACATGCGGGGAACGATTTTCAATAAATCCGGCCAGTTCATCTGCTTCGCTGACGACGTGGACATTTGTTGACAGAACGTTCCAGATGGTAGCTGATCACTACACCAAGCTGAAACGTGAATCGGAAAAGGTTGGATTGAAGGTGAATGCGTCGAAGACTAACTATCTGTTGGCTGGAGACACCGAGCATGATAGAGCTCGCAGAAGTGTGGCAATCGACGGAGATGAGTTCGAGGTGGTGGATGAGTTGTTGTACTCTCGGATCATTGGTTATGTCGGATAGCAACTGCAGCAGAGAAATTCGGAAATTCGGAGCCGCATTATTACCGGAAGTCTGCTATGGACAACACAATACCTTGAGGTCTCGTAAACTTCACCCCCGTACAAAGTGAACCATGTACAAAACGCTGATAAGATCGGTAGTTCTCTACGCGCATGAGACGTGGACAATGTTCGAAGCAAGCACTTGGAGTTTTCGTACGACACGTGCTTCGAACCACCTTTGGCGGTGTATGTGAAAACAGTGTATGGAGGTGGAGGATGAACCACTACTTGCTCTACTTTCGAAGCTCAGTTTACTCATAATGATAAAAAAGCGCACATGCTCATTTATGGATGAAGTTGACTTTACCCATAATTGGAAAAATATGGGTAAGTAGTAATAGCCTTAAAGGGTATGTGCGCTTTTTGCGATTAGGGGTTTTTTTTTGTTGGGGCGTAGAACCACTGCGTCTACTGAGTTGAACTTTTGTGGTATACGCCTGTTTACTATTCTAATTCACATTTTAAAGTGACCAGCCTAAGACGCGTCTCCCAGTCAGGCAAAATTGAGTTTAAAAAACCCACCACCTTTCTAGGCTTTGCAGTCCAAATTTCTTAAGGTTGCATATAGCCACTGTACAGAAATTTACGTCTGCTCTTGTATAAAGCATCACAACTGCAAAGCAGATGTTCCAAGGTTTCACGCTCCATGTTACAGAAACGACAGGTATCATTCTGAACC
>JASCZW010020500.1:0-12157 GCA_034211315.2 Aedes japonicus | reverse complement strand
TATGGATATTGCTCAGGGAGCTGGCGAGAAGTCATTTTGCTTCAGCCAACATCTCCTAACATCCAAAACGTCAAAAGATTCATTGGTGGTAAACAATGCAGCTCGTACCCGTAGAAACAAACGTCAGACAGGCCTTGTTCGACCAGGGCTCCGCGATGTGTTGCATACTGTCAAACGTTAGTAACAAGGATAGGTGGGTTGCCTGGGCCCCTGATTTTGCTATTACAGATGTCGAGATCGACGAAATTTTGTCGAGTTGGTCGACTCAATCGATCGCTCAGAAACTAGTGAGTGATCTGTCACATTTTGTCGTTTAAGAGTTTGTTTTGATCTGCGATTTTTATCGATTCGTGGTAATTCGTTTAGTAAGATAAGAAATACACTAAACCAGTTTTTTTGCAGGTGAGTGACAAGAAAAACAATTTACTTCTAGCAAAAAATGTCTAATCTTATTAAAAACAAAACAAATTACCGTCAGTTTGAATAGCTCATTGAACTAATTAAATTTAATGTGGATATCGTAAGAGGCTTTGTGGCATGGAGCCAGTAAAACTAATGCTCAACAGAGAGTGGTAGGAACCAAGAGCACCACCAATGAACCTTGAGTCGGAATAACAAAAAGTAAATTTCATTTTCTCGTTTGTGATCCTAACATTAGTTCGCAAACCCAGACGGAAACTCAGAACAGTAGTAAATGTGATGAGCTTTTTAAATTAATCTCAGAACCTTGGGTTTTTCCTAAGGTACTTCTAAACGCCTTATTTCAGTACATTTGCACATGGGATAAGAAAATCGACCCACGAGTTAAGTGTTTTATGAAATTAGTCCTAGATTTCTTGAAGCATAGAAAGAAAAGCTCTTAGTAGTTCAAGAAGGAATATACCGAAAAATTCAGGACCAAACATCTTCGAAGTTCAAGATCATATTTCCCAGAAGTTAAGGACAGAACTTCCCAGAAAATCAGAAGAGGACTTCTCAGAGCTTCATTAAGAAGTTTAGGGGAGACGACTTCTTGGAAGTTTGGAACATTCCCGAGGTTTTGGAGTTTTCTCAGACGTCAGGAAAAAAAAAACTTTCCCGAAGTTCAGGAAGAAACTAACCAGGGAGGGCGTTATCTAATATTTCTCACAAATTCAGAAACAAACAAAGCTCAGAACGTCCTGGAAATTCAAGAGAGAACTTCTCTGAAGTTCAGGGAAAGGCTTATCAGAAGTTCCAAAACAAACTTCCCAATGTAACTTTCCAGAAATGCTAGAGAGCTTTCCCAAAGTTCAAAAGAGAACATTTCTGAATTTCAGAATTTCAGAATGAGGATTTCTCAAAGTTCATGAAGAAACCTCTTCAAAGAAAAGAAAGAAACTTTCAAGAAGAATAGTGGGTACTTCCTAGTAGTTTGAGCAAGATTTTCTCAGAATTTCAGGAACAAACTTCACATAAGGGCAGGAGAAAACTTCCCAAAAGATCAAAAAAAGTACTTCTTAGAAATTCAGGAAGAAACTTTCAACAAATTTAAGGGAATTCTCCTAGAAATTCTACAGCAGACTTTCCCAAAGTTTTGATAAAATTTTCCTCGTAGTTCAGGATGAGACTTATCGGATGTTCAAATAGAATAAGCTCGTAATCAATCATAAGTGCTAGAGAGCTTTCCTGAAGTTCAGAATCGAACATTTCAGAAGTTCAAAATGAGGCTCGAAGCTCAAAGTCTCGAAGCTCAGGAATACCAAAAGTTTGGGTAGTTACTTCTGAGAAAAACAGGATGAAACTTTTCAGAAGTATATGAGATACTTACTAGTAGCTAAAGTTGGAATTTCTCAGAGATTCAGGAGCAAACTTATCCGAAGTTCAGAAGACAACTATCATAAAGTTTCCAAGAGGACTTCTCAGAAATTTAGGAACAAACTTCCAAGAAATTTAAGAATATTTTTCAAGAAATTCTGGAGAGAACTTTCCCAGAGTTTTGGAGAGGTTTTCCTTGCAGTTAAGGATGGGACTCGTCAGAAGTTTAGACAGTAACTAAGTTCAGCAAAAAAAAATATGAACTGTTCCTGGAAGGTGAGGTTGGGTTGTTAGATGTATATTTACAAGAAAATCAGGAGTGACTGTCTAGACGTTCATGAGGAAACTTGATTAAAGTTCAGGAGAAAACATCCCAGAATTTTGACAGCAAAGAGCTTTGTCGAAGATCAGAAAAGAGCTTCCTGAAATTCAAGGAAAATCACTGGCAAACAGAAGAAGCAGTCAATACTAAAATCATTCATATGACCGTAATGATATTCATTGCTCATGGCACCATATAAAAATATGGTGAACACCATCTCCCCAACCGTTCCCATCGTTCTTCGAGCTAGGACACAACCTCATGAAGGAATCACAATTCCTTGGTTTCCATCTTACCTCGTTTGAGAGATTTGATCGTCAAGAAAACTTCGCTGAAATTTAGCAGCGAAGTATAATATAAAAAAACAAGAAGCTTAGCAAATCATCAATATCAAAAAAGTTTTGAAAATTCTTCCAAAGTTCAAAGAATCCTCCAAAAATAAAAAATAAAATCCTCGATTCTGAAAAAGTCCCTACTCAGGATTCTAGAAGGTTAGGAAAAAGATGAACGCTTTACCAGAAGGTCAGAAAACTTCAAGATAAAATCGTTAAAATGAGACCGATCAACGCATATCCATACAGCAACCTTTAATGTTAAATGTTTAAAGAATTATGTAGTACTGTCAATAGCTTCAGGATCATCACGTATAAATTGGTGATGACTAGATAATAACCCCTCTTCTGTATCATTTTTGAAATATGTATATTGAAACTTGTCCACATATTAATTAATAACTTCCCCGCAAGGGATTTCAAATCGCAACATTGGCTCAGCGCCCCAATGAGTTTTTCTGAATAACAAAAACATTAGAGAAATTCACAAAACAAGAGTGAAAAATGTCAATACCTGTTCTTGAGCTCTAAAAAATGACAGCAAAATTGATGAAAGTCCCGAATTACTACATGATGTAAAATTTCAAATACATTTGGAAAAGTTTCAACATTGTAGTTAACAGTTGACCTCCGTTATCGACTCGATCCGTTTCAGTCGGTTTCTGTAATGTGCAATTTTACTCGACTCGACAGTGACAAGTGTCGAGTTGAGTTGCTCGACTGGACTTCTATAATTAACCCCTATACCCCTTTCAACTGAAATCTCGATAACGGTTTGTCTCACAAGTTATGTGATATAAAATTCATAAGGTTTTCATAACACATTGTGTCAGTAGTCCTGAAAAATTGTCACAGCTTATCGGCTACCTGTGACAGAAAAATTAAAAAGATCAATCGAGTAGGTCGATTTTTTCCAGACGGTACAGACTTAACAAAACTTCCAACACTGTCATTCGAACCAAAAGACAATGAAAGATTCTGTTCAAATGAATGCTATCATCTCTCGTCTCCGAACATTATCATCTGGCGATCCTACTGGGTCGTATTTCCATAGCCACTCAATCAACGAAGAGTGAATCACAAGTAGGCAGAGCTGTTGTCCATTCGACTTGCGTGGTGGAATGAAGTAATCTACAAAACGTATAATCTTGTTCACTCTCTGAGTTCCTGCGTATGATGCCTTTACCAATACAATCATCGTTACGGTTGTTTCAAGCACGGATAAGAATAAATAATTTTCACTGATTTTTTCGGAAGTCACCAACACTGGCAGAACGCACCGTGGCTACGCCATTAAAAAATATAATTTCCGGAAAATCATTTGATAATGGTGTACCATAACCAACACCTTGATTTTTATTGATGAACTAGCTGAACCCGGTGCGTGCGCTGCTACGCTTACAACTAAATTAAAGAAAATTTAATATAACTGGCACGTTTATGGTTTTTTTCGAAATGCGTTTTTTTTTTTCTTGAATAAGCAGGGGTTCAAACTTCTATCAAAACATGCTTCTTATCCGAGAAACACACGTTTTGTGTTTAAGTAACCTGGATAATTTTCATTTTTGGTAGAAATTTGTGTTTCATTCGTATGGGAGCTCTCCCTTCTCAAACCACCAAACAATCATTGCCTTCAAAATCCCCCACATTCCAAATTTGGTTCTATTTGCTTGATTAGTTCTTGATATATGCAGAAACTTCTGTTTCATTTGTATGAGAGCCTCCCTTTCTAGAGAGGGGAGGGGTCTCAAACTACCATAAAAACTTTTTTTGCCTCCAAAAACTTCCGCATGCTAAATTTGGGTTCCTTTGCTTGATCAGTTCTCGAGTTATGCAGAAAAACGTGCCTTCAAACCCCCCACATGTCGAATTCGATTCGATTTGCTCTATTAGTTCTTGGGTTATGATAAATGTGTGTCTCATTTGTATGAGAGCGCCCCTTCCTGAGAGAGTAGGGGTCTCAAACAATCATAAGAACCTTCCCCAGCACCAAAAACCCCTTCATAGAAATTTTCACGTTGGTCGGTTCAGAACTTCTCGAGCCTATAAGGGTCTGGCAGACAGACAGACAGAAATTCATTTTTATGAATATAGAAATCTAGCCTCCAAAAACCTAGCATATGGTTTCATTTACTTGATATGTTCTCGAGTTATGCAGAAATTTGCTTCATTGGCTCTCAAGTTATGTTAAAATTATGTTTCATTTTTATGGGAGTCTCCCCTTCCAAAAGGCGGAGGGGTCTCAAACCTCCTTAGAAACATTTATTTTCTTCAAAAACCTCCATATGCCAAATTTGGTTCCATTTATTTGGTAGTTCTCGAGTTAGGCAGAAACTTGTGTGTCATTTGTATGGGAGCCCCCTCCCCCTACCAGAGAGGTACCAAACTACCGTAGAAACATTTATTGCCTTTAAAATCCCCGCAAGCCAACTTTGGTTCCATTTGCTTTATTAGATCTAGAGTTATGAAGAAATTTCAGTTTCATTTGTACGATAGCAACCCTTCTAGGAGAGGGGAGGAGTCTCAAACTAACATACAAACATTTTTCGCCACCAGAAAACCCCACATGCCAAATTTGTTTCCATTTGCTTGATAAGTTCTTGATATATGCAGAAACTTCTGTTTCATTTGTATGGGAGCCTCTCTTTCTAGAGAGGGGAAGGGTCTCAAACTACCATAGAAACTTTTTATGCCTCCAAAAACTTCCGCATGCTAAATGTGGGTTCCTTTGCTTGATTAGTTCTTGAGTTATGCAGAAAAACGTGTTTCATTTGTATGGTAGCTCCCCCTTTCAGAGAAGGGAGGGGTCTCTTACTATCTTAAAAACCTTCCCCGGCCTCAAAAACCCCTGCATACAAATTTTCATGCCAAACGGTGCTTCAGCTCGCGAGTTAAATCGTGACAAAGGAAACCCCAACTCATTTTTATTATATAGACTAGCTGATCCCGGTGCGAGCGTTGCTACGCCTGCAACTAAATGAATGAACATTACATAGAACTGACGCTTATTTTTATAGGGTTTTTTTTTTGAGTAATAAGGAGTTCAAACTTCTATCAGAACATTCTTCTTACCCAGACAATACACAGTTTGTGGCTTAGTTACCTGGACAATTCTCTGGATTGGTTGAAATTTGTGTTTGAATTCACCATAGAAACATTTCTTGCATTCAAAAAACCCCGCATACCATTTTTGATTCCATTTGCTTGATTAGTTCTCAAGCTATGCAGAAATTTGTGTTTCATTTGTATGCGAGCCGGAAGGTGGAAGCGGTCTCAAACAATCATAAGAACCTTCCCCAGCCCCAAAAATACCTGCATACATATTTTCACTCCGATCGATCAGTCAGAAATCCATTTTAATATAAATAAAAATCCTGTTTCCAATAACCCCCACATGCCAAATGTGGTTTCATTAACTTGAATAGTTCTCGAGTTATGCAGAAAATTGCGTTTCATTTGTATGAGAGCCCCCTCATTTAGAGGGCAGAGTGGTCTTAAACCACCATAGGAATATGTCTCTCCTTCAAAAAATTCCACATGCCAAAATTGATTCCATTTGCTTTATTATTTCTCGAGTTATGCAGAAATGTGTGTTTCATTTGTTTGAGAGCCCCCCCCCCCTCTCTCTTCAGAAGGCGGAAGAGTCTCAATGACCATAAAAACGTGTCTCTCCTTCAAAAACCTCCATATGCCAAATTTGGTTCCATTTGCTCGATTAGTTCTCGAGTTATGCATAAATTTGTGTTTCATTTGTATGGGAGCCCTCCCCCTTTAGAAAAGGGAGGGTTTCAAATTAGCATTGAAACAGTATTCATCTACAAAAACCTCCACATGCCAGATTTGGTTCAATTTGCTTGATTAGTTCTCGAGTTATACAGAATATCGATTTCATTTGTATAGGAGCCCCCTCCCCCCCTTTCAGGGCGAAGAGGAATCTGAAACCATCATAGAAACCTTTCTTGCCTTTAAAACCTCACACATGCTAAATGTGGTTTCTTTTGCTTGGGGGTCTCAAACCACCGTAGAAACATTTCTTGCCTACAAAACCTCCACATGCCATATTTGGTTCCATTTGTTTGATTAGTTCTTGAGTTATGCAGAAAATAGTTTTTCATTTGCATGGGAGCCCCCCTTTCTAAAGGCGGGAGGGGTGTCGAACTATAATGAGATCCTTTCCCGGACCCAAAAACCCCTGCATACAAATTTGCATAGCGGTAGGGATAATTCTCATGTTTGGTTTAAATTTGTGTTTCGTATGCATGGTAGCCCCCCTATTCAGAGTGATGAGAGGTCTCAAATTACCATAGAAACAATTCTTGCCTTCAAAAACTCACCCATACCAATTTTGGTTCCATTTGCTTGATTAGTTCTCGAGTTATGCAGGAATTTGTTTTTCATTTGCATGGGATCCCACCCTTTCTAGAAGCGGGTGGGCTCTCGAACTATCATAAGATGCTTTCCTGGACCCAAAAACCACTGAATACAAATTTTCAAAGCAGTAGGTATAGTTCTCATGTTTGGTTGAAATTTGTTTCATTTGTATGAGAGCCCCCCTTTTTAGAGGGAGGAGGGGCTTTGAACCACCATAAAAACATTTCATGCCTTAAAAAACTCGTCCATTCCAAATTTGGTTCCATTTGCTTGATTATTTCTCGAGTTATGCAGAAATTTGGGTTCCATTTGTTTGAGAGCACCCCCTCCCCCCTTCCTCCTCATATGACGGAAGAGTCTCAAATCACCATAGAAACATTTCCTCCTTCAAAAACTTCCACATGCGAAATTTGGTTCCATTTCTCTTATAAGTTCTCGAGTTATGCAAGGATTTACGTTTCATTTGAATAGGTCCCCCCCCCTTTCAGAAAAGGGGATGGGTCTCAAAGCAACCTAGAACAATTTTTTGTCTTCAAAAACCACCACATACTAAATTTGGTTCCATTTGCTTGATTAGTTCTCGAGTCATGCAGAATAGTGTATTACATTTGTATCGGAGCCCTCCCCCCCCCCCCCCAACTTTAGGATGGGAAGGGGTCTCAAACCAACATAGAAACATTTTTTGTCTTAAAAAACCACCACATGCTAAATTTCGTTCCGTTTGCTTGATTAGTTCTTGAGTTATGCAAAATATTGTGTTTTATTTGTATGGGAGCCCCCTTTGTATGACGGGGAGGGTTCTCAAGCTACCATAAAAACCTTTTTTGCCTTCAAAAACTCATACATGCTAAATTTGGTTTCTTTTGCTTGATTAGTTCTCGAGTTGTGTAGAAATTTGTGTTTCATTTGTATTGGAGCCCCCCTTTCCAGTGAAGGGAGGGGTCTCAAACCATCCTAAGATTATTCTCCGGCCCCAAAAATCATTGCATACAAAATTTCACGCCGATCGGTCCTTCCGCTCGCGAGTTAAATCGTGACAAAGGAAACCCCAACTCATTTTTATTTATATAGATTACGTTATGATAGTTCTCACCTGATGAAAACAATCTACTTTACTAAAGCTCGATTCAAAGTAAATCTGAACGCACGATTTAAAACACCACCGCGTCCCTGGTGGTTGGAACACAAAACGTTTGACAGCCATTTGTTGATGTTTCATTGACGAAGTGAAAAGTTTTTCTCGATTCATCGACGTATCTCGAATTGACGGATCATGGAACTTGAGAAAAGAAAATCAATTGTGCTCAAACATCTAGAGAAACCGTCGTCATGCAACAAAAATTGCAAAGTGTTAAAATTCCAGTCAACGGTGTGTCTTGAATCAAACGTTACAAGGATATTCTGAGTGTGGATAGAGCACACCGCATCTATCATAAAAGTGGCACTAGGGACAAAGAGCTGAGGAGAAAGCTGTTGAGGTATGTGAAAGGCAACCCAGGTGTCTCCGTACGTGATTTGGCAAAAAAATACGATTCCAAATTTTCCACCGTGCGTAACACATCCTTTTTTTTCGGTCTATTATCGAGATTTTCAGCCCTGGGCTGGTTCATCTCCTGTCGTAGTCACTCAAATGCCTTTTTGGGTATTTTCGTAACTTGTCCGGGGTGAGATTCGAACTCGTGACTTTGACATGAGAGGCATGGGTGTTAACCACTATGCCGGGGTCGCCACCTGCGTAACATTCTTTCAAGAGAAGGATTTAAGTCTTTTTGTGCCAGTAAGCATCCGAATCGCTCCCTGAAACAAAATTTAGAGGCCAAAAAGCGAGCACGATTACTATACGAACGAGTTTTGACGAAATTTGATGGCTGTGTTTTAATGAATGACGAAACATATGTCAAAATGGATTACAAACAAATCCCCGGACGAAAAATTTACCCGACAACTGGTCGTGAAGATGTCCCTTCCAGGTATAAATTTGTTTTTGCTGATTAGTTTCCTCGGAAACTAATGATTTAGCAAGGAATCTGCAGTTGTGGCCTTAAAACAAAGGTTTTCATCACATCTCACACATGACGTCGAAGGATTACATTGAATAGTGTCTTAAAAAGCGGATTTTACCCTTCATTCGGAAACAAAAGACCAACGTTAAGTTTTGGCCGGATCTAGCCAGCTGCCACTACTCTAAGGCGGTACTGAAATGGCATGCTGCAAACAATGTTAATTTTGTCGCCAAAGAGAACAATCCTCCAAATTGTCCTGTATTCAGACCGATCGAAAAATATTGGGCAATTGTCAAGCGAACACTTTGAGGATGCGGTGAAGAAGTCACAAATGCACAACAAATGCGTTTAAAGTGGATTAAATTCGCAGGTACAGTGTCACGAGCGACTGTGCAGATCATTATGGCATTGATCACAAGTACAGTGCGACAGTTCGTTCCAAACGGTAAAATGTTATAATTTGTTATGTATCGTTTGAAAGCTGAACTAATGCCCTTTTGTTTGAAATCCTGATCAACCGTGAATGTTGTTGATATTCTTGAGTTATGATCACTTGAATGCGTCCAAATTTACTTTGAATCAGGCTTTATATACACTAATAATTGTCAACGTAATTCGATGAATAATTGAATTAACACCATTTCAGCCCTTTTCATATTTGAGTTAAGAATCGTGAATGCCAGAAACAAACCAAGCAAACAAAACATTCGCTTTGTCAACATTGTTCACAGAGTGGGTTTAAATAGCTTTTCAATGTAAGGAAATTGCAGTAAATGTATTTATTATAATTTTTTTAAGCTCATTTGTATTTATGTAACAATTAACGTAAGCAGGCATAGCATAAGTTCCAGACAAGTAATTATCATTCTGCTTGTAGATATTTATACAAGACTGAACTTTTCTTCAAAAGCAAAATATTCTTGAGCCCATTGTTCTTATTTTTGACGTTTTGTTTGAGTCGACAATCCAGTATAGAGTATTGGTTTGCAATTTTAAGGTTGTAAAATTACTTTATAAATTTCCAAAATGGGAAGAAAATATGTGCGGAAAACTACACGGTATTCTTGGACGAAGACAAGCTCAAAAGCGGCTATCAATGCCCTTAAACTGGGTGTGCCAATCACAGCTGCTACCATACTAATTTGCATTCCTAAGAAAACTTTGAATCGGTATTCTGGACAATCTAGCAGAAATCGGTCAACTGGAACTTAGTCGGATGGAAAACTTCAGGACTGTTTTTACTCCAGCACAAGGAGGGAATCTGGCAAATTTCGGATTTGGGCTAACACACAAGGACATCAGAGCACTAGCATATCAGACAGCAGAGAAATTGGAGATCAAACACCAGTTCAAACCGGAACTTAGATTAGCTGGAGCTGATTGGCTACGATCATTTCTAACAAGGCATCCGGAGCTCAAACTAGGGAAGGCGGCAAGCACATCCCTAGCTCATATTAAGGGATTTCATAAAGAGGCTGTACAATCATTCTACCAGCTCCTTTGGACAATGTACACCGAATGCCACTTTTCCCCGGGACAAATTAGGAACGTAGACAAAAAGGGGTCAGCACAGTATGGTTATTTCGATTACTTCTTTGAATGTGTTTTTTTTAGGTTTAAACAAGGTCATAAACACCTTCGACGATTTTCGAGCTTTAGCCTACATTATGGCCCGAAATCATTCCACCGGATGAATCTCTGGTGAATTTGGGGAGTTGGCAGTTTTTGGTACAAAAACATCGTCATTGTCTCTGTACCAATCCAACGTCGATCGCGCGTAATGGCATGATGCCAAGTTCGGCCAAAATAATGTTTCGCCTCCGTGGTACCGCAGGAAGGGCAGCAGACGCTTCTGGAGGCACTCGGTGCGGTAAATTTCGCTGTTGATGGTACCCGTTGTGTTGTACAGTTTACTCAGTTTACCGCATTGACATGTGGCCTGCCAGAGCAAGTATTTTTTGGTGAATTTGTCCACTTTCTTCTTCCTTATGTCTTCCGGAACACCAAACCGTGATTTGGCAACGAACTCCAGCCCCGGTATCTGCTTTCCGTCTACCTTGATGTAGGTTTAGTCATCCATAACCACACACATCGGTTTCGTTAACTACTATCGATACAGCTTCCTTGCGTGGAATTTGGCCACCGTATTTTGTTGAGCACGCCGTTTTGGTGCCTTGTGAACCTTGAATACACGAAACCCAGCTCGTTTCATGGTTTGCTGCATGAACCAGGCGGAACAATTTGCTTTCAGAGCCGCGACGCGAATCGAAAGGTTCGGATTACACTTGAACTAATCTAACACCCTCCGGGCCGTCACAGGGTCAGCTGTCTTCGATTTTCTTCCACTTCCAACCCGCCGCTCGGTAGTCTGGGACTCCTTAAACGATTTACCACTCGAGACACAGTTGTATGGATGATTCCCAGTTGTCTTCCGATCCATCTCATGGTCGCAGTCGGATTTTCCATGACGGCGCGCAAAATTCTCCGGCGATTTCTTCTTGTTTCGATGACATCTCAATAACCACTCAACCGATTGTTATGAATTTTTGCACAAGAAAACAATTCACTCCAAACTAGTTATACCCAGATTTTCATCGATTTTTAGAAAAAGTTACACACGGATAAAAATGGTGCATGTTTTCGAGAACAGACCTTAGAGATCGACAATGTTATATTAGAGAACTCCGTATAAATGAGTATGCAACAGTTACTTGGTTGGTACCTGCTAAATATGCGATAGGTAGATATCTTCTCTTGAACAAAGATTTTCAATTCAGGGTACATCAGGTCTGCAGCAAATCAGAGCTTGAACCGTCTTCTGGAGGTTCGAATTGTTCATGAAAACCAAAAATAATCTACTCCGATTGACGTTTTTCATCCTTGAAAAGCACAGGGTGCCTAATTTTCTCCACATACATCCAGACATACTTAATCACACGTGTTGCAGCTGTTTTTCATTCATCGTGTATCTTAACAAAATACCGCTTACATAACTACAACAATAACTCAGATTATTATGTGTATTAGTTTTCATCTATGGATATGAGCAAACGTGAGTTTCTTAATTGATCTATACAAAGAAGATTTGGCAACATATCGCAATGTTTTGCTATCTTCATTCGATTCGACAGATCTAAATGATTTGGGGATATGTTGCAACTTCCCCACTTTACAACCCTAATGAGTAACTTTTGATAGCCGTGTGTTTACTTTTGACAAGCGGTGCATGTTATTTCAATGTTGTGGTGCATCATATCCCAGTATTGTGGTGCGTCTTACTCCAATGTTGGGGTGCGTATTGAGCAATGAAATTGGCGTTTTACCCCGGTGTCGTCTTGGCCTTAAATTGGAAT
>JASCZW010020499.1:0-12167 GCA_034211315.2 Aedes japonicus | reverse complement strand
AAATGCTCGGCAACGGCGTTCCTTTGCTCTGCGGTGTAATAAACCAGATCCGGCAGCCGATTATAGTCTTCAAGTACGTATGTTTTGTCGTCCATTATGATACAAGAAAAGGTTTGCAAAAATTTGGTGTAAAGTTTCTTAGCACAAATTTTTGCAGTGAAATTTTGCTTGTCATCACCGTCGGGGACCTTTTTTGATTTGTACGTCTTCCCTCCTTGCTTCTGCTTCACTTTTTTTTAAATAAAATAAAATATGATTTTGGCTTTCCAACTTTGCGAGCCGCATTTCGCACAAAAAGATTGGAATTTTTCTCAACAATGGCTACCACTTTCTTGTCCATTTGTCGGGAGCATACTTTTCGAATTGTTCCACTTCCATCCTTCCGATCCACAGTCAAGCGCTGGTGAAATGATTTTCAAACACAAATAAACAAATGCAATGATGTGGAGTTGTTGACAGATGCCTAGTCTAACAATGAGGCGTTTTTTATTTGATGTTGATTTGATATCACTAATATTTACTGGTGGCGCTATCTATTGGACAACGGCGAGTTTCCATTTGCTTTTTACCTGTGCCAAAAATCACTTCGTCGCTCGGAATATTACCCTCTGTTTACTTCCTTCAATTTGTGTCAAAGATAAATAACGTCTCATGTAAAATCGATAATTTCTAACTGTGTGGTATAACATAACTTGTCACTAACTTTGGTAGGGATAGAAGGTCAGGAAAATTTTGTTTGAAGTAAAAATAAATCAACAAATGCGTGGCCCATAATACTGTTGAAATTATTTGAAATTTACAATTGGTCGCTTAGTGATAAGGTAACTAAACATTACTTCATTACAGCATTGGATGAATTCACCCCTTTTGGCGGTATCTATTTATAGCACTTTGATTCCGCCCTGCCCGTTTGCTCCACTTCTCTACACTCGTAGAGTCGTTGAAATAATTTATGTGGGATATCTATATCGCTCACGTGCAAACCGGCGGGGTTCTATTTTTGACAGAATAAACAATAAGCTTTACAAGTTTTGTGAATGGAAGATTGACACGCGAAGGGGATGGATTTCTCGAATGACGTTTTCTGTCACGTTTCGAAGCACCAGCGTCACAATTCAGCCCACCGGTACATCGACTTGAACAAAAGGAAGCATGTAACCGAAGACCATCACGCAATTGACGGAAATGACGGTGTCAGTCAGAGGCATAAATTTGTTTGATTTACAATTGACGCTATCAACCGAGGTGGGCGGCATCTATTTTGATAGTTTCGGTGACTCTATCGATGGAAACACAACTGATGCGTAAAAAGGATCTTACAAGTGTGGGACCGGGAGTGTGAGGTTTTAATGGTTTAAGACGGTTTTTGTTCTAGAAGGATAATCATCGGCAATCAAGTGTAATTTTAGTTTCCAAAATTAGTGTCCTCCATTTAGGGATAGTTTTTTTTTTAGATTGAATACATTGAACTTAAAGACAGCAGACATTTTCAAATTGCAGAAGAGAAGGTATTTCAAATTACAGTTATGGCTGTTATTCATATTTACATAACCCCACAAGAAAAAGTCTATCGGGGTTAAAGCACACAATCTTGGATGGCCAGTCGCCTCCACGCGAATAATATATGCCCGGGATCACTCATGCAGGATATCGATTGTTTCGTGAGGTGTGTTTCACGTTGCACCGTCCTGTTGGAACCGCATATCTTACACATCCACATCGTCCATTTTAGGCTAGGAAGAGTCAGTAATCATAAGATTTTTTGGATAAAAAGTCAGTTTCCAACAGATCCAAACCCCAATCAGCGAACAAATAACGCAGTCTATGATGGTTAAGCTTAAACTCATGGTTGAATTGGATCTTGTATGGGTGCAGATCGAAGTCTCGAAGCAGAGTTCACCAAGTTTGAGTCTGTGAAAGGCCTAGGTCTTGTATGTGGCACTAAATCGACTCCCCTTAGCACTTTCGCGTACAGCAGCGATGTTCACGCTAAAACTCTCCATGATAATTTGGCCAGACACACTGAATAAACGAGAGCTAGTTTGACACTCGTAGCTTCAATTATATGACCGCAATCAATTGGCAAAGTTATTAGGGAATTCATAGGGAACGAGCCTCTAGCTAGTAGGACACATCATCTATTTCAATGGCTCAACATAAAGTCTAAAATTTCCCGGATAGCAACGAACACGAACAAACAACATGCGGCTGCTTCACGTACCGAGGGCCATCCTGTTTGGCTCACCAGGTCCTTTGGTGGCCTGTTGTATTCCAATGGGTTGATTCCGCTCACTGCTCCGGCTTGAGAAACGCAGTCAAACTGTAACCAATGAACTTCAGACCAGCATATTAAATTTTTCTGACTGCACGTTTTCTTCTTCAGCACATACAAACTTTATCATAATTTCGGTGGATGTAATATCGGGGAAAGAAACTGGATTTTGAAGCTAAAAACCGTGGAAAAATCCAATACTACGAAGCTCGGAAGATAAGAACTTCGCCGTTTGCTTGTGCACTGGGAAATGCACAAGTTTGATGATAGTTTCCTTACTTGCTAGAAGTTCAATCTGATCTAGTGGTCCGAAATATTTTGGCTATTTTTTTGATGCGTTGCGCAGAGTGCTGTTAATCGGTGTTGTTTATCCCTGGATTGTCAAAACGTGTGAGCTTACTAATAGAGGAAAGGCTTGTAAGATGGAACAGCGCCACTTTTGACATTCACAGCGACAACACTATCGCGCTAACAAGTGTCAACCTCATTTTTTTACTATTCTTCAATTTTCATTTGCTTTTGGAGTGAATACACTCATTCGATTTAGCTCTTCCAGGTTTCAATGTTCGAAAGTGTAAGCATAATTAATATAGTAATTATTTCTTTTGCTTAATAAGTGGACATTTCCCATCGATATCAAAAGGTTAACATTTGTGTTGGCTAGCATTTTTGGTGAATTTTTATGATCCAAAGGCATTTCCAAACAAATCGTAAAGTGAAACAATTTGTTGATGTTTTGTGTTTATGGCGTCATGTTTGTAAGATGGAACACTGTTTGGTTTGTGAGATGAAAAACATTTTTTTTTTTCGTTTTAAAACATGAATGATATTTTTTATGTTTGGAAATGCCATGGAATTAACAATAAATTGAAATATAACAATAGATTTTTAGAAATTTATATTTTTTATTAATTTCGAAAATTGACCATAATTTTTTTTATAACTATAAATAATCAGTTCCTCGTGCAAAGTTGGAGCCTTTTAGTTCTTCTTTCGAAAGATGTCTTTGGATCCGCGAAAAATAAAAACTATACATGTTACGAGCAAAACACGGATCGTGTTCCATCTTTCAAGCCTTTCCTATACTGGTTCATTGATAAGAGGCCGCTCTGTTTCCGTAAGACGTGGAAAGCTAACTCCTTTACATCGCTTGCTAGCAGTGCCGATAAAACTCAATTCATCTGCTCTCAAATGAGCCGAAAATGAAAACAACCTTAACGGACAGACCAACTGTCTTCGTGAATTTAAATTTTGAAATGACAGTTTTCTTTTGATCAGAGTAACCGCTTGCTTTCGAAGTCGTTATTTGGTTTTGTTCATATACTAGACAAAATTTAAAAAATAAATCCACAGAAACTCCTTGCGGAATTTTCAAATTAAGAAATGAGTTAAGTGAGTTATAATCAGGGTTTTCTCCAAGAAATACTTCAGGAATTATCTTTTAGTATTTAAGTTATTCTCTCAGGTGTCCTTCAGGGATTTTCTTAGAATCACACAATTTCAAAAGTTCAGGGATTCCTCCAAAAATTTCATCACAAGAATGTTTTGAAAAGCTGTCGAAGAAATACCAGAAGCAACTCCTGAAAGAATCCCCGGAGATATGGAGGTAAACTCCTGGTATTTACCTTTAGAAACGCCAGGAGGATCTCAAGGAATATCTGAAAACTTTTCATGCTTTGGAAAATATAAAATTTTCTTAAACGATTATTTAAAAAAAAATATATATTTTTTTTTATATACATGGAATAATTTTTTGGGGGCACACACACACAAACAAACTTTCAGTTGTCAACTGTCAGTTGTCACTGTGGTCGATGTGTAGATTGTTTTCTTTTGCTTTATGGGCCAACAATAGCACACTGAAAGAAGAGTTGTTTAAAAGTTGAATCCTAATATGTACACATTTTATAAATGTGTGGGTTTATGAAAACAATTAAAAACAATCATAAAAACATATCTGCATGAAAAAAAAATTTAAAAAAAATCTGTGTCAATCTAGATTTATCTGGGAATGTGGCAACGCTGGCTGCATATGTTGTTTTCCTATCACTTTGTTCGTGTCTCCATCGAATCTCATAGAAACTGCGGTTGCCATGATCATTTTCATTTTCATCTTGCTGTTGATAGAGTATTCACTAATTTGTTTACTAAAACAGCAAATATTTGTGTGCAATTGGAACTATCCTTCTTACCAATATGCAATCCTAGGAGTGGACAGAAATTTCTGCTAAACCCAAAGATGTGAAGAGAAAGTATTGATAGGTCCGATAGCTTTCGGCAGGCTTTAAAAAAAAAACCGGTAACATTTTCACATTGATAGCACTGCTCTGTGCCAGTGGTCCAGAATGTCAATTTAGCTGGAACGATATATTTTCAGCTTAAATTTGAAGTTTTGGAGCAAAGTTTTCTTCTACAAAGCTGTTTCTAATAACTTCGTTTGGTGTGAATGAAGGCTAGGGTGGTCCATGTTTTCAGAGAAAACGAAAATCATGGTTTCGGTGTCTACAATGAATACTCATATGTCTTCCGGGTACTTCAGAAACCTTGTTCTGTATATGTTGCTGAGCTGGTAGCAATCAATTTCGCATTGGGGATAATTTCCGGCATGCCCATGGTCTATTTCATCTTCTCAGAAAGTCTCAGTTCTATTAAGGCCCTCCAGATGGTGAGGCTTCACAGTGAGGCACTAATCTTACTTTTTTTTTTCAAAAATAAGGAAGCAGATGTGTGCGGTGGTCGAAAGATCATTTAGGATTACCTTTGTATGGGTTCCCTTACATTGATCAATTCCAGGTAATGCAAGAGAATCCACTCTTGCAAAGGTGGGGGCACAAGAAGGCGAAATTGTTGAAAGAAGAACTTCACACGAGAGTCAGAGTTCTCTTCAAATTTAGCAAAACGATTGGACAAGTAATTCCGTTGGGTGGTGGTTACATTCTATTATTCGAAATGTTTCGTTGAGATCGTGGTTCAAAGTCTGGATGTAAGTCGAGGTTTCATTCGCTTGATGTCAAGACTTCTGTCCAACCGCAACTTCGCGCTAGACGCACATCTCTACAGAATTAACCTCGTCGATAATAATATACGTTGGTGCGGAACCGGTTATGATGACATCGCTCACGCAGTTTGGCAATGTCCGGATACTTCCAGAGCACGACTGTTGAATACCTTAGTGGCCCGAGGTAGACAACCCTTCCGCGAGGTAAAAGATGTTTTGGGAATGCGTGATTTTCCCTAAATGCAAGCGATTTACGAATTCATTTGTTTGTCTGATCTAAGAATGTGCTGGTATCACCCCCCTTTCCCTCCACTCTAGTATGTTCCCTACCATTGTGTCCCAGTTATAATATCCTTTTGTTTCTGTGCTACTTGTACCTACCCAGCAAGTTACCAATCTGCGGCTTAGTTTCTGAAAGGGACTTCAAAAGCCGAGGATTTGGTAGATGTCGCCACCAAATGCAGCAAAAAAGACTTAAATAAGTTACCTGCCTAGTACTTGCCAAACAATAATGTGACCCATTCACCTCGAGCTAGCCACGAGTTATTTGGCACCCCACATTTACTAATATCGAAAAATCAAATTTTGTTATCAACAATATTGAATATCGGCTCTGTAAAGTGTTACACACGCCTTAGCCTAAAAATAATTGAAAAACAAATTATTTACAGAAATAAAGACAAATATTCTTCAAAAACCGATGTAGATGAGAAAAGTTCAAGCAATTTTGATTGAATAAAGCTACAGAAGCTTTCGAAATGACCGAATTAGAGCAATTTTTCCTATAAAAAATGTTATTTTGCTCTTACTTTATTCATTTCCGATTTTTCAGCAAAGTTGTGTTCGCATTGATTCTATAGCAATAAAAGATACAACTTTTGGTGAACTAAAGTCGTCGTCATTGTTAGTCAAACAAGAGTAATTATGGTGTTTGTAAAAAATAGGCCTTTTTCTTATGTTGATCTCTCTGGGTGGGGCAGACAAAAAACATTTCTCAACTGAATTTTGTAGGTTTTGTCTCATTTCATAAAATTCCTGAAAACTGGAGATCAGATATATTTTTAAATGGAGTTTATATCATTTGAAAAGTGCGTAATTTTTTAAGGAAATCGTTAATAACTCGGTAACGATAAAATATATCGGCAAGATTTACAAATCAAAAATTACATCTTTTCATGTTTCATCTTTTCAAAACCATCTTAAGACAACTTTGTTGTCAAATTTGAAATAAAAAAGTAAGAGAAAAAAAACTTGTTATTTTGTAGGGACACCCTAAGTTATCTAAGCAAAATTGTTCTATATGGGTTTTTTCAAAAGCTTCAAAACTGTGTTGTTGTAAACGTTGTTTGAAAATAGGTTCCAATTTTATCGAAGAATGTATACCTTTATTATAGCAAATAAAACAATAACAATAACAACGAACATAAGAATCAACCGACAATACTTGATGTACTCAATTAGGCGTATGATCAATTAGTTCCTGAAGCACAAAACTTGCCTCACACGGATTTGATCAAACACCTGTTGTAATTATAGGATTTATTAAGGTGCAAAACATTGTCAACGCTTTTTTGCAGCTAAATTGGCATTCTGGACCACTATGCATTGGCGGTTTTTGAGCACGATCAAGTGAGCACATTTTTGCCTGTCAAGGTGGCGAACTCGGTCCTGCCTTGATCCAATGACGTCTATATAAGGTCTGGGGTAACGCACTGCTTGCTTGTATTGGAAGCAAAACAAATGTAAACTTTGCTGAGCCGACGAGTGATGACGTAACACTATTGAATGAGCCAATTTTCCATCATCGATAGACTGGAATTGGTGGCGTGCGCAAGTGAGTGCAGTGGTATTAGTGTCATGAGGCGAGTTTTGCTCATTTCACCAATATTGCTGTGGCTACTGGGCCAGACCTTATATAGACGTTATTGGATCTACCCCGCATGGTGATGATGTGTGGCAAAAGTGAGTGAATTTGCTTCTGCTTAACTGCTAAATACTGCTTAACAAAAGCCCTACGCTCAATTTTAAACTACTTTCATTCAGTTTCAAAGCCTGCCGAAGGCTATCGGACCTATCAATACTTTTAGACGAAATAGTCAAAACTTTTTTAAACAATGACATCAAGTGTATTTTTCTGGGATCTGCCTGCTTCCACAAACGAAATAGCACCAGAACTAGATACAGGGAGTTATTACCGTCCCGTCGGTAGTGGATGTAGATGTTAGCAACCTGGCATTTCCATGAAGTTAACGTTTTAAGTCATTGTTTACAATTATTATTTTCGACCTTTTGACGATTTTGTGCAAACTTTGTTATCAGTTATAAAAGTACATTTCTAAATGGCTAATGTACATAACTGAAGGGATGTATACATGGAGAAAAATTTCATCGGCGCGCCTCAAATAGTCAGGCGGCGTGGGCAAAAAACTGGAGCGGTGCGCCGGACGAAAATAGTAGCGGCGGCGGCGCTATAAAATCGTCAGCGGTGGCGGCGCACAGATCTAGCTCCGTAGTGTGCTGACGACCATTTCATAACTTTTGTTCCTCTCTCGGAAGAACAAAAGCACGGGCGATTCAAAGCTGTGTGTAATTATTGCAGCCGGTGCTCACCGATCATCATCGATCAGTGTGAACAATGGACAAGTACAGGGTGCGGCAGAAAATAAAGCGAAATTTCTGTCGAAAGTGTATTTGTTTATGTTTACTTTCAAGTGCTGCATCCAAACAGTCTATTTGTTTTATTGCAAATTCGTCAAAATGTTCGCGAAAAAAGTAATCACCAGTTTGTTGCTCGTTCAGAAGAAGCCGAAAGAGATTGCCAAGGTGGTAGGGTGCCATTTGGCAACAGTTTACCGCATAAAAAAGTCCCTGCAGACGCACGCCGAACGTGATCAAATCGGTCCGTGCAAAAATTGCTCACAACCCGGTGCGTTCCATAAGAAAACTTGCAAAGAAAGCCAATATTTCGGAGAAATCCATGCGGAGAATCATCAAAGAAGACCTGCATGCATCTTCCAGAACCAGAATAAAACGCCACTTGAATACGGACTAGGTCAAGGAACTACGAGTGACTCGTTCACAGAGATTGCTTTCCTTGTTGACCGGTTCATTTCACAGAAAATGGAGAACGTTCCGGAAAAAGTGAATTTCAAATTTCAAACCAAGCATCCGCTGGTGTCATGATGTTTGGCTTGGTGGCGTCCAACGGTTTGAGAATGCTGCCTGTTCCATTGATGCTGGAGTTAAAATCAATACCGAAGTGTATATTGGTATTTTAAGGGACCAAGAGGACCAAAACGTTGTCCTACAGCAGGATGGAGCGCCGTGTCACACGTCCAATCGAACCCAACAATGGTTGAACGGTAACATGAAGTTTTGGCCGAAGAATTTGTGGCCCCCTAGCAGTCCAGATCTTAATCCGTTGGATAATTCGATTTGGGCATATGTTGAAGCACGAGCCTGCAAAACATCACCCTGACGTCAACCATAACACACACATGGCAGTCAATGTCGGAGGACTACGTCCGAAAGGCATGCTCTGGCTTCCGGCGTCGGCTCGAGGATGTTTTTTATTTATTTATTGTTCTTCGTCTCGAATTAAAAAAAAAAACTCAACAGACTGGTACTTAACCTAAGTTTCTAATTCTATTCCTGAACACACATTTAGACATATTAAAATCAAAAACAGCACTCACATAGTTAAACGATCTAACACAGTTATCGAAAGGGTTGTTTTGCCCATACGTAGTTCTATGGCGACTGACTACAAGTAAACTACGGTCACGAAGCTGGCGAGAAGGTGCATAAAAATTGATGTTTTGCAACTGCACCGGGCAATCTACACCACCTTCGACAATGTCAAAAACAAATAACCTCTGTAGGTTAGTACGTCTGTGCATTAAAGTTTCTAAATCGATCAGTCTGCAACGACTCGGATAGTCAGGTAGATTTGCTGGGTCATTCCACGGACGTTGACGAAGAGCATACCGTACAAAATTGCGTTGAACCCTTTCCATCCGGATGATCTGAACTGAGTGATATGGCGACCACACGCTAGCAGCATACTCCATGATGCTACGAACGATCGAACATATTTGTGGCCGTGTACAGCGCCTTGAGAGCATAAATATCGTAGAAACCACTTGTATTGCGACGAATAAATCCCAGTGCTGCGAAGGCCTTTGCAATAGTTGTTCTAATATGCTCATTGAACCGGAGTTTTGTATCTACAGTAACCCCTAGGTCACGAATAGCTTGAACACGCTCTATAGCTTCTGCGCTGATGGAATATTCAAACTCTGTTTGGGATTGCCGGCGGGTGAACGAAATAGCTTTGCACTTCTTGAAGTTCAGTTCCATTCCATTCTCAGAATATCACAAAAAAATCCTGTCGATGTCAGCCTGAAGAGCGCAACTGTCGAGATGCGATGATATAACCTTGTAGATTTTTAGATCGAGGAGAGGACGTGATTTCAGCCGAACTGCGCAAGTCATTCACGAACAATCGATACAAAAATCGGTGGATCCCGAGAACGCTTCCTTGCGGAACACCTGACGTGACGGAGAAGACGCGCGGGACCGATCTGCCGTTTGGTTCGACGAAAGCGCCTCGACCAGATAAGTAAGAGCGCAACCTTGCTTTGTGATCTAACCGGAAAGCCCAGATGCTTCGGCTTATCAATTGCGAGGGTGTGAGGGCCTGCGTGCGAACGCTTTCAGGGAAAAAAATCGAAGATATGCGGCATCAACCCCGTGACGATTCTCTCGTTTCCGTTGATAGGAAATTTACGTAAGACATCGGATTCGTTGTCGTGGATCGCTTCTTAACAAAACCATGTTGAAATTCAGAAATTAGCGGTCGAGATACAGCGTGTTCAAACACCTTGGCTATACAGCATAAAATCGAAACACCCCTGTAATTTTCAACAGCATGTTTGTTACCAGATATGAAAATCGGGGTGATTGATGCTAACTTCCACGCTTCGGAAAAAGTAACTTCACTGAGTGACCTGTTAAAAATAGCCGTCAAAGGCGATCAGCAGTGAGTCAGCACATTCTCTTCAAACAACGGCGGTATCTTGTCTGGTGCCCGACCCTTTCGGACATCCAACTTTTCCAGGGCTGATGAAACTTCATGTTGGCTCGCACAACTAGAGCAGGACAGGATTTAAGACTGTCAGCGGAAAAAGTTGGTGACGTTTGAGTGTGTACATTTTCGGAATAAATCGGCAAACAGATTAGCTAGCTCGTGAGGCTAATCGGCCGAAGTTTCTTTGAAAGTCATGTCGGTAGGGATCCGGTTCGATTGCTTACGGCTTCGAATATACGACCAAAAGGATGACGGGTTCTTCTTCGCTGTCTGCTCCAATAGTCTTATATAGCAACGAAAAGCAGCGTCCTAGCAATTGGCGTAATGGGTTTCGAGCGACTGTAGATTGATCCGGTTCACAGTAGTCCGTGATCGAAAATAGCGTTTACGAGCTTTTCGCACAATGTTACGGAGATGCTGCAACTCAGTTGTCCACCACGGTTGCTTTAACGAATGAGGCCTACTTGTTCGACGTGGAACTGATTCCTCCATAATATCGTACTGATTTGTCATAAACATACGTACCGGTTTCGTCCGCATTCTTGCGCCCGAAAAATTTCAATCCAATCGACGTCCATGAGAGCGTTATTCAGTTCTGGAAGTGGCAACGCCGAAAATCGAAATCATCAATGTAGTTAGAGTCGCTGGCTGGTTGCACGTAGGAGGCATTCACGTCAATGCGAAGAACGAATTTAAAAAAAAACGAATAACGTTTGGTTCGTTAACAAATGCCAAGTCAAGTGTACGATCGCTCGAGTTTAGCAGGTTGTTGAGTTGATGTAGTCCAGAGGCAATCATTGATTCAACCAGAGCGATTTCCTGCTTAGTCAATGCGTTGGACGGCAGCAAGCTGTTGATCTCTTCGTCGTAGGACCATACCAAATGAGGTAGGTTGTAATATCCAACGATGACAACATAATAAAAATGGAAGACACATTGAATCAATTTGTTTAAAGATATATAAAGATAACTGCACTCGAAAATGTTGATATTATTGCTTGAATAAGTTGAAAATGGGATTTGAAAGAAATAGAACAAATTTTCGCATTATTTTCTGCCGCACCCTGTATGCATAATCGCTTCGAGCATCCACACAGTTCAACAACCACTGAATATTCATGTTCAGTAGTGTCATGATTGATTTCCAAGCCCTGCTTCACATACACATATCTGTATGAAAATCAAGTCTCGTCGATGTGGATGATCGAAACTGTGGTTGTCATGATCGTATCCATTTTCATCTTGCTGGTCTTGGAGCATTTACTAATTTACTAACTAAAACAGCAAATATCTTTGTATGCAACTTCTGCATACAAAAATCTGATCCATACGCGGTGTGTTTTTATTTTCATATAATTGCAAAATTATCGCAAGAAACTATATAGAGAAGAGAAGAAAAAATGATTAAACTGAAAGTGCAAATGACAGTGATCGGCATTGAAGAGCTATACTGATACTGCTTCAACTCGATCATTGAAAGCCTTTACATTGAAAGGGGGGGGGGTAGGTGTGTTGTCCGTTCTAACTGTCTCTCATTTTCATAATCGTTTCAATTTGTGATCTGTGCGTGAAAGAAATACATATTCGAGTTCATTTCTGAGTTTTGAAAATGCATGGCCCATAAGCGAACGTGCTTAAGCAAATGCAAAAAAAAAAAACAAAACGTGTATCATTATAAAAAACCAAGAGCTACATAAGAAGTTGCACAATGGATATTGATAAGATATAGATTGAAGAAGATTCAGAAACAGTTTTGAAAAATATGAAAAACCACCAGCGCATGTGTTCGCAATTCTGATTTGAACCGA
>JASCZW010020498.1:0-12173 GCA_034211315.2 Aedes japonicus | reverse complement strand
CCACTCCTAGGGTTGCATGTTGATAAAAAGGATATTTCCAATCTCAAACATTATAATTGATAACGTGCTTCATGCAATAACAAAAAAAATGATTACACACTTAGAACAGTACTCCGTATTTTTTACTGAACATCCAACAGCTGAACGGTGAAGTTTTACAGTATACCGGTAAAAAAAATTATCGGAACTTGTCAAATTTTACCGAAATCCAAAAAATCGGATTACCGAACGTTCAGCTGTTCGGTAAAAAATTACCGAATACTATAAAAAAATTTAAGTGTGTAGTTAATCAATATTTACACATTTGACAGCTTTTCTTTTGAAAAGAACAGCAAATGGTGAGCTATAAAAGTAAATTACTTACTTTTACAGGTGGTAGCACTTTTGTCATAAAAAGGATAATTTTTATTTTAACAGAAATACGAAACGATATAGGACGCGGGACGGGTTTTAAGCCGTTTACTCAGCACTTGGGACGTTTGATGAAGCTGTATGCAATAAATAACTAGAACTGCCAACATTTAGACGTTAATACCTCTGCTAACTTTTGATCCATCGAAACATTTCTTCAGAAATCAGCATTAGACTTTTAGAATAAAGTTCCCAATTGCAGGAACTTATTATTTCGGATTGATTTCCGATCATGAAAATGTTTTCTTCAGCTCCGCTATCTGTACATAAACTAACAATATTGTATGATTGCGATTCCGTGCATGTGTGCGAAGGCAAAATGAAATTTACCTGTTCACGATTTGCTACAAATGTCAATTTCCTCAATCCACTCTTTCGTTTTATGCCTTGTTCAGACTACGGAGTTGTAACATAATACAAGAGTGTTTTGAAAAGTATCTACAAAGAAAATGTCATCAAGATAGCCTTGTATTATGCTACAACCCATCCGCTCTCGAAAACAATCAACCAAAACATTTTGATTGCTATGATCACAAACTCGTCTACTAGCAGGTTATGAGACAGATGTACACGACCAAACTTTTAGTTTGTCATTGTTATTTAGGTTGGCAATGTGTATTTCTTATTTCATTTACTCTCACGGAAATGTTAGCCAAAGTTACTGTGACGACAAACGTGATGCTACGTTTAAAAACAAACAAATGTAAGAGCTTCACGTTACAATTGAAGAATCTAAGTAAAACTAAAGTGAGGTTAAACATCGTTATATCTAAAACTAAAATTGATAATAACTTTCTGGCTATTTTTCAAACTGTATGAAATTGGTTTGTAAAGTCATTATCGTCGATTTTCCTACATTTTTATCACTAATTACTTTGCTTAGACAGCTCGAAAAACCATTTTAAACGAGCGACATCTACGGCGTTTAACCTCACTTTTGCGTTACCTGGATTCTTCCATACCGGTGGGCTATATCCATGGTTAACAATGAAAAGAGGAAACATGGGCTCTCTTAAAAGCAATAGTGATACCAAAGCTGCCACTGAACAGTGAAGCATGATTTATCGTTGAGTGCTATTGGACAGAAACACCAAAACATATTTTGTATTGCATATGACAGTGCCGGATGGTTGTCGGCGTCGGTGGTGCAGTGGTAAGCGTGACTGCTACTTATGGCACCCCAGTGGGTCCGGGTTCAATCCCAGTCGACGTCGGTGGTTTTTCTGAGGCGAAAAAATCTTGGTCACGTCTTCCTTCGGAAGGGAAGTAAAGCCGTTGGTCCCGGTTCATAGTCATGAGTCGTTAGGTAGGGTCAAGATGGTGGGGTCGCGTCTCCCTGGCGTCGGTGATTGTCACCATGGGAGGAAATAGGCCAACGGAAAATAAATAATAATAATAAAAAAGTGCCGGATGATGGGCAATATAATCATCAGCATAGATCAACCTCAAATAGCTGGAAGAAACATGAATTAAAAAGTGATTTCAGATAATCTATATATGAAATAAATTTAACTCAATGGTCTACATCTCCTTCTGGCAAAAAGCCCAGATGTGAGAAGGACCTGATGAAGACATTCCCTTCGGTACACGCGAATAATGCAAAATACACAAAGGCGAAATTTTAGCGAGCTGGTAGGAAACCGAAGATGTATTTACAATCTTCAAAATGACATTAATAAATTGGTAATCAATCATCTAAATACATACAACAGAGTGACATACGTAAGAACGCGCATAACTCGAGAACGGATCGTCCGATTTAAGTTGCCTTTGTTTTTTTCTGTTCGGATACGCCCAGGAAAAATTAAAACTTCGAAAATGATAGATTTTCAATACATTATGTATGGTTTTATTTTCGTTTTGATCGAGTTATCCTTGACATGGATCGTAGATGATGTTGATAGTCCACCTGACATTGCGCAATTTCACATGTGTCCTTATTATTCTGCTATTGGTACATTTGATGCTGCATTCCAATACTTTTTAAACATTAATTATTAGGTTTTTAATAAGGGGAATTATTCGTGAAAGATCATTCAAGTGAAGCTCAGCGTGACTTCAATAATTTCTGAGATAGTTGTGCAATCAGTGAGGTGTTAAATTTGGTTGTCATTATATGTTTGAACTGTCGAAAAATCAAAACAATCCGAACATTTGTTTCTGTATTTTTGCATTATTTTTCGACATTTATACGCACATGATGATATGAGCAGATGAAATCAACGCTTGCCTTAAGCTTTCGTATTTGTGGCAACATATAAAGTAGCTACACTTGACGACACATTTTCGAGTTGCCTTGCAAAATGATTCCGTCTGCCGAGATTCTCCTGAAGCAATTGTTGGCGATTGGCAATGGAGAAGTATCAGTTGACGTTTCCAACGGATTGATTTTTCTCCCGCCCAACTTCTGTCGTTTCACAACGACGAAAGAGGAACTCATTACGAGTGTTTTACAAAACATCGTCCAGAATTATGAGAACCATGATTGCACGTGCGATTTTGGTAGCGAAAAACAAGGATGTCGATGAATTGAATTTCGTAATCTGTTAGCGATCGCGAATGAACGATAAAAAAATTAGGTGACAAACCAAGCCTGGATTAACCATACTTCAAAAAATATTGAGGCAGAATCGGACTTCGGATATTCAAATAGACGTATGCCGTGCTTTAGGTGTGAACTAGGAAATGAATTTATTTTACTGATTTGGTAAAAGGAAAGCTAGGTAGGAATGCGGCATGAGCGAAGCGAATGAATTTGGAAAAACATTGGTGAAAATGTTTGTGAAATAGATTTTATTGTTAGCGCACATGCGGTAACGCTTACGAAGGTTTCAAAATAAGGAAAGCGGAAAAGGTTTAATTGCTGACTGTGAGGTCTCAGTTTGGGTCATAAACTATGTCATACAATCTAGGACACAGAAGGAGAATGATGAAATAAAATATGAATTTACATTCAATTGTGCTTGACACATGTTAGCCATGTGTACATTATTGGATGCTATTAGAAAGGACATGGGTAATCTGGGAACGTAGTATTTCTACTACAATATATACATATATCATGGAATTATTTGTTTCATAAAATCGGTTAAAGCGGAACAAAGTTCGCCGGGTCAGCTAGTGATTTATAAATTGATACAGCTTATGTTCTTATCATTAAAATTGAAATAATTGAAAAAAAAATAGAAATTTTAGTCCTATTTCCAAACATCTGATTAAAACAGTTACCATATATAAAGCTATTCCCCACCCTATTAATTTCGATTAAACGCTGAAATTAAATTCTCTTTCATGCTGCTTCATGAAGTGGAACGTCATATAAATTGTAAGAATTCTATAATTTTCCACGCTTTTTTATCCTCGACATAAAATTTATAATAAATAGAAAGATAATAAATAATTCTGCATTCAATTGTGTACACTATTTCTTAGACCAGAGCCAAATAAATATGTAGTATACAATTTGATAAATTTATTAATTGTTTTCCGTTAAATGCCTGGTGGCACACTAGCCCCAAACCCCGCTAATCAAAAAGTTTTCATTGTGGTTCGAGATGGAAAAGATCATTTTCACAGCTGTTCCAAAACGCACTACCACATTTCCAGAAGGCACACGACCACACCCAGACGTGATAAGCTTATTTCAAGTTTTTTGACAAGGCAATCCAATATGGCAACGAAAAATGTCAACCTTGGGTTAACCAACATAAGCCGAGCGCTTGAAACAATGCAAAAGTATCACAGGGCACAGCAAAGACACGATTTCAAATCAGAACACCATTATGATATTAAGCCTAGTATGCAGCTGACAAGTAAAGACCTGAAGTAATTTTTGCCATTTCTACCGAAGTAGTTTTGACAACTGTTAAGTATGGCTGGAATGTCAGTTTTCCTTGAGAAATAATCGAACGGAATATTCCCGAATAAAAAAGTATTATAGATTTACAATAAAATGTATTGTAACCATACAATAGAATCAATAATATGTACAATTGATCGTATTGTTCGCGACGATAAGATAACATTAGGACTTACTGTTTCTAGAATAAAATCTATTGTAAATTGAGATATCAACAATAGAATAAGGGGGTTGTTATGTATCTTAACAATAAAAAATATCACTTTTTTCTGAACAAATTTAAGTATTAATTGTATTGTTTCACAATTGTTGAAAATTCTAGCTTATGGGATGTATAGTAGATCTATTGTAATCACAATGTAAATTTTTGATTTGTCTGATGCATAAACAGTAAAATTCATGGTCGGCAATAAATTTTGTAGTTATTGTATATTTTTAAATTGTAAATGTATTGTTATTTTTATTCGGGTTATTCTGCAAAGAAACGTGACAGTTTCATTTAGATTACATGGCCAGGCGTTACTAGCGTTACGAAATTTGACTTCCTTTTCAGCTGCATACAAGGTAAGAAATTCCGATAATAAAAGCATTTCTTGACCATTACTTGTCCTATTCTAATGCACATTGCTTGAGAGCTGCATACTAGCCTTTACATAACAAAGACTCGAGCCGCAGCAAGTGTCGAGCCCCTGTTATAATAAAAAAAACTCAAACCGAGGATTGTTTAAATAAGAAAAGTATTCTCAACTTAGCGTCATTAATTACATTAGAGTCTGAAATTGTTTTCCAATTTCCAAGTTTTTGATCTAGAACCCTCCATTTTCTATAATTGGACTTTGTTAGTTTTCCAACCAGTGCACTGTGTTTATCCTACATTATTAGAAGGGTAAAAATAGACCTAACTAGAACGGAAGGAAATGACTCGTTCCTCTTGTAGATTGTTCTTGGTCACTCGCTTTTACCTACTGAATGCCGCTATATTCTGGCTCTGATCGCCGTCAGCTCAATTAACGTGAGAGTTTATGATCATTGCTTTTACCGTTTTACCAGAGGCTGGCAGTTAATCATTCTCGCCTTACGCTTGGCTGGGCATATCGCCGGGTGTTTCACTCGAGTCTGCCGACCAAGTCTGAGAATGCGTATCTTGAAGGCTCCGTTTGCCCATCCGAAGCGCACCGCTGACCGGCCAGAAATTTATTCTACTTTCCTAGAATCAAATGGTTTCAATGCCGACCGCCGAGGCTAGTCGTGCCGGCTATCATTGGATCCGATGTTTTCTACTGGTATTCTATTTCCATTTATCGGTTGCACTTGAGTAAGTAATGACAGACAGCCTCTAATTTGGATCAACCTAGCGGTGTTTGTTTGTATTTGAACAAATCAACGTAATTTCAGTTTCCCTGTTTTATTCAAATAACATGCACTTCACACCGGAAAATGAAACCTTGAAGTGCGTTCCTGAAATACTCCAATTGATCGAATGTGAAAAACATTATGCACGTTAAAATAAATTATAGCCAATAAATTTGAGATGAAATTTATTGCTTCTATTTTGCTAACAAATGAAATTACGATCATGTTATGCAAATAGATGAATAAATCTGCGAAGCATGCCTAGCACGTTCCACCGTCATGTAAAGCTCATCAAGTGCTCGATGAAAGCGTGGGTTGATTATTTATAGAAGAAAGGAGAGAACTGCACGCTCAGAATGCGAATTCAGGTGAATCGTGTTCGGTCTTTTCTTCTGACCATCGGAAATGTTGGCATTGTGCTTTATTTTTGTTCATGTCTTATAAACTCTCATTCGCGCCTGCAGTAAGGAAACACAACAGTTGCCTCATTTCACTGCACAGATAAAAAGAAACATTGAATTTTCAGCGTTATCTAATGCACATAAAGGGAATGCCAGATTTGGCAGAAAATAATGGGATATATCATGTAAATTTAAGCCAGAGAACGCCTGAATCGAGCCTGTTGTATGAAAGATTGCAAACAATATCATTGTTTACGCTCATTTGGCTCGGAATTACACGAGGGGAAATTTTACGCGCTTGTTAAAATTAATTATTTTTTTCCGTGTGGGCTAGAGAAGCCATGGGTATGGAAATATAGCGTGCAATATTTACTGTATATTTTTAGCCGAATTTTTTTTAGCAAAACCCAATTTTCTAAAAAGCATTACATAACATTTACTGTGAACTGGTTATATAATCATAATGACATGTACCACTCTGTTTTAGGTATCATTCTTGAATATTGTCCCAGAAAATGTTTGTTCGCTTTGAGAAAAAATATAGCTATAGCCCAAAAAGGGACAATCTTATATTTACGTATCAATAAGAAAAATCCGAATTAATCTACCGATGGTGAGACTGCACTCTTCTTACACTTCACCAGAATTACGAACTAAAATACATATTTTCATCATAAATTCCAGGAAGATCCCGAAATATTTGATATGTCATACATTCAGTTTATAAAATGCAACAAATAAAAGTATTTGTTAATCCTAAACGTATATATTGTTCATCGGTGTGATTGAAATATTGGCATTAATAGTACTTAACGACCTGTTTATGTTAGTAATATAAAAGAAGAAATTACATACCTATTGGAAATTTCATATATTCAGCCCATAGAATGATTTATTAGACAATTCTAAGCGTCAATTTTGATTATCGATATGGATTCAAGATGCTTAAAATATTAGAGGTGGATTATATCAGGCATATAATCTCGAGATTCTCGTAGGAGCGCGTTGGTGTATACACAGATAAAAAGAAACATTGAATTTTCTGCGTTATCTAATGCACATAAAGGGAATGCTAGATTTGGCAGAAAATCATGGGATATTTCATGTAAATTTAAGCTAGATAACGCCCCAATCTAGCCTGTTGCATGAAATATTGCAAACAATTTCGTTGTTTACGCTTCCTTTGGCTTGGAATTAATCGAAGGAAAATTTTACGCGCCTGTTAAAATTCATTATTTTTTTCTGTGTAGTTTGTGTAAAGATGAGACCATATGAAAAACATTGAACCGAAACTCAGACATTTGTATTGCTAAATGTTACCAATTACAACATTTTTACCACGCTTTCCATTCAACAGGCCATAGTTGGGAACCTAGAGCAAAATACGTTCCCTAACTTATTGGGTCATATGGTTTTTCATGTTAAATCATTCTTATTTTACCTATATGTGACCTGTTAGTTTATAACGTGTGACTATTTTCTGTACATATTGGCTGCATTATTCGATTTATAGGTTCAATTTCGGCAAAGTTAGTTCATTCCAAGATCACGTAGATAACCTGTTGAGCTTAACCAGTAAAGTCGTGGTGTCTAAAAAGTTAAGAAAATCGAAAACGCGGAAGTGAACAACTAAAAATTGATTTTTAATGTCTCAATTGCTTTGAAATAAATCAGTCATCCTGATCGCAACACGATTTTGATGATTATCGCCGAAATAATGACATAATTGGTACACTGAAAATTTATTTTCGTAAAATAGCTTTCACGCGTTTCGTAAACATGGATTTTGTACATAGAACAAATGTCTCGTATATTGTATGAAACATTCATAATGATTTTTACCTGGTGAAATGCTATCATTACACCTTTTTGTAAAATGCACGAAATGAACTTCGTGATGACCAGCCAATCGCTGTTTCTCTTTTATACCGTACTCATGTATGATGGTGTTGCTGCTGGTATGGCGGAAATAAATTATCTATCCCAAAATAAAAATCAAAGCGCTGTCGTGAGTTCATGCTCATTAATCAAGGTTGTTCTCACGAGTCAGCGTGGCCTAGTGAGATCAACCACGGATTCAGAATCAGCACTTTTCAAATATTCAGGTTCGAGCCCCATGTCAGCAACAATAAAAAACGCTGGACAACTCCACGTGGTTGCGCTTTGTTTTTGTCAATTACATTTTGAGTCGATAAAGTAGATCTGTCAGTCGTTCATGCAACCACCAGAGAGACGTTTCTTTTTAATTTGTGACCAAATATTCGTAGCTCTTTGCATTGTTTCCGTACAATGTACGAATGTTCTTTCTGTGTAAACAAAAGCTTTTTGCTTTTGACAGTTGCTCGTGTAATTAATTACGGATGTATCTTCATAAAAAGAACAAATCAGTTTCGTTGCTGAAAATAACGAATGGATTAGTGAGTATTACTTTCGATTTTGTAATATAAACTAAAATTAACTTTCAGTGTACATAGGCCGAATCAAGGCGCTAGACTAACATTACATCCCGTTACCCTATATATACTTTTTTAGGATACCCAAAATTTTAATATATATACGGGGTGTCCGAATATTATCCGTAAAATTATTCATCCGTACCAATCCATTCATTTTTGCCGAAATGCTGCGATGCCCAAAAAGCTATTGTGTCAGAAATTAGCTTCTGCTATACCGCTTGATTCACTGTCACCCCTTTGTCGATGACGATCTCAAAGGGGTTTCAGCAGGATGAGTTATTTCCCAGTCCAAACCATGACAGAAGCGGGATGATGCCTCCTTAAAAAATAACTACCTCGATTTTGGAAGCAGCGAGCAACTGCCGATCATTTTTGGTCGTTGTGATGCTGCTCGATTGTGGCTTTTCATTGGTGAACAGCACAGACCGAGCAGCCCTCTGGATAAGCGGTTCAGGAAGAACCTATCTTTTTCCTCAACCGGTTTGCTTTCGCATGGTGTCTATTAAGGTAGTGATTCTTACACATTTTATAAGCTTCAACTAATCGTGAACTGTAACCAACGGGTATGACCTGGAAATTTTCCAGTGATTTCGCTGACTTTCCGGATAAATCGAAAATTCCGCTCAGGTATCGCCGGATAATCTCGCGCATTTGTGAAGTCCACAACGGTTTTTTTTATTCTCCCCCACCGTGGTCATCTAGCGTTCCAAGCTGTTGGTATCGTTTTATAGCGTCACTCCCTGTAGATTTTGCCATATTCAGGGTCTTTGCAATCACTGAAACAGTTTTTCCTTTTCAAAAAATTACAATTACACCTGTGCGCAATTCATTCGGCTTTATTTTGAATGAATTAGAAATCATACATAACTTACTGCCTATAAAGTCAATGGGTCAAGATGTTGAACCATGTAGGTATGCTTAGTTTAATCCGGTTGGTTGTGTCGAGGCATGCCGACAAAATCTGTACGGATCTGGAAAAATATTCTTCTTAAAAAAAATTTGGAGCTAATTTCAAAAATCATTGAACAATTTTGCATTGGAAAATAAGACTGTTGAAGTTAATAATAGGTGGATATGAACCAACGTTCCGTTATTTTTTTAACAAAATTAAAAAATTTTAATTCAGCGTTCGAAATTGATTTGCTACACGAGTACAATGAAACTTTCGAAAAAGTAGGTTTTCATCTTCATACAATAAATTCTCATGATCCTGTCTCAACTCAATGTGTCTTTGTGAGGACAAGCTCCAACGATGATGCTGCATGCCACACAGAGAAAATTATCAAGCAGATTGTCTGGTTGGATGGCCATAACTGGAGCACTGCTATGAACCGAAAAAGCCGAACCAGCATAATAATTTACGACTCAATCGGGACCGCTCACGCACAAAAACACACGCCAGCATCGTAAATTTAAGGTCTTCTGGTTTTCAGTTTGGGTGACGAGTTGCTCCCTTTGGAAGATGGACATTCATCAGTTCATGAGTCGCTTCTTCGTGGACGGCTATTATTTTATTAGTGTTATCAGAAGAGAACTCCTTTCTTCACAGGCCATAATTTGTACCCCATAAATGATTTGATGAGTTTGCATTTACAACCACCGCAACCCATTGACATAATTTTAATCACTCTACATTTTGAGCCGTTCATGCACTTTTGATAAATTGCTGCTATTTTGAATAATCCCGTTAATTTTGAACCGTTTAATTATGATAAACGACACGAGCTGACTGACATTTTGACGAAACTTGCTCACCTGAATAGATCCAGTTTTCAAAAAACGATACACCCAGGTTAAATTTGACTACGGTAGTATTAGTTAGCATAGTCTCCATTGATGGTCTCCGTTATTAAGTGTGCAGATTCAATGCAAGTATTGAATTTTCACTGACAAATCAATTATAGGCTAACGTATGCCTGTAAGATATTCTGGTCCAATTCATTTTCAATTTTCTTTCTCAGTTTCAATGTTCGACCGCTTGCCAAACTAGAAGAACTATGCGGTGATGGCTATTAGATGTTCAAACAGTTCGCACTTGAGTGCACATCCTCGGAGTCACGCCAGCTCCAATTTATCCCCAGTGCAAACATCATTAAAACGATACCGAGACGATTTCCGTTTATGAATAATAATAAGCAAGCAGTTTAAATTACAATTTCTACAGAAAATTTCAATATTTATTTACTTTCAAGCATATCGTTGCATCCCGCCTTCCTTTCACTTAGTTCAACCCATAGGTATGTTTGTGGCGCTAGAAAGGAGGGATTTCTCGCGATCCTAGTAAATCGACAGAACGCAACGGCAAAATAAAACAAAGCTGACTCCACTGAAATTGACCTCCTTAACCGCACGAACGGAGAAGATGCTGCCGATGGCCACAGAAAATTGTGAAACCCCGGTTCTAGACCAGATGGCGGAGATATATAACGGTCGAAGGGTTTTGCCACAAGCCGCCAACGCCACCGCCAAGTTCTGTGGTCCCTCTGCCACTCGGAGCAGAAAGGGCTTGGCTCGGAGATCGTCGGTGCCGTGGGTTGGCTGGTGCAACGATTTGTTCTTCCCCATCTCAATCACACCACCTACCAACCATCACCGAGTAGACGCCGGACGAGTCGGTTTCCGAAAAGAAGAAACCAACTCTAGAACGTAAGGCCAGAATAATACGTCGGGAATTAAACCGCAACGGCATGTCAGAAGCAACAGGCAGCAAAGGCAATGGTAAACCATCGGAACTGGCGAAAGAATGCAATGCAGGAAAATTAAATATCGATTTCATCCGCACACATTGGAATATGGCAGCTATCGACCGCAAGTTGAATCGAAGATGTTGCGTCATTATACATCGTTATATCGGCAGATTGAGGATGTGGTGAGATCGAAACGACTGGGATTGCTGATAATGATGATTGGATCGTTATTGAGCGGAAATTGAAACATAATGACAGTGGCTGCTGTGGCGTCCAGAACGTGCAAATATTACGTTAAATTCGAAACAAAAACCGAGTGTTTCGCAAGGTCGACAGGCGACTAATGAAGTAGTAATGAACAAGTATCAAACAATAACGAGCTGGTAAGTGGTTCTGCAGGCGTAAAAGATACACAATGCACTGAGACGCATTACTTATTCGAAGATATATTATGCTGATTGTACTGAAATTTAATCTCATAGGGATGCTGGCTTTTGGCCAACTAGCATATTCCCGTTTTTCTTTACCAATCTTTTTTTTTCGGATGCAGATGAATACGAAGTTTATTTACCTTTTTAAAATATTTGGATTAATTTTGAAATCACAAATAGCTGTTTCACAGATTTCGTTACAAGCTCAAAACTTCTTACTATTTTTGGTGGATGTTGGCCAAAATTAGATGTTTCAGATATAATCCTAAATAGGTTACAGAGTATTTTTCATACATACGGACATAACCTAACGTCCGTGCTCCATCAACGTATTTTCTATTGTGATGTGTCCAACTCAATGTATGAATTGAACTGAAGGTGAATTTGAAAGAAGGGGAACTTGGAGTAGAGTACACATACCCCATGGTTGACACTAAATATTGGCCATCGAGCTTTTGCACATTTGTTTAAGGATTTGTGGGCCGACACAAATTTTCAAATCAAAAGTTGGATGCCGTGCTGCCTCCGACTTTTGTTAATGAATCTGGTCACTTTTTCAATTCACAAACTAGCTT
>JASCZW010020497.1:0-12179 GCA_034211315.2 Aedes japonicus | reverse complement strand
TTTTCAAAAGTGAATCTATGAATCAACTCTCATTTTGCAAACAAAAAAAGAAAATACATTGAGAGAGTAATGAGCTGAACCAGCCGAGGCTGAAAAGCTCAATAATAAAGATATCTAATCTAATCTACGTTGAGAGAGATGCGGCTCGTGAACAACATTGCCACCTGTCAGTTCGAAATGCAGAACGATACTTGTTCAGTTTCAGCTTGCCTTCGTACCGACAGAGGGGTTCACCTGAACAGGGAAGGACCAAATGTCCAGGTGGTTTGCTTACGACTCGATTTTGTCCTTTTTCAGTTGTTTCTTTATTTGGCTTGAAATTTTCTTCTACACTCAGTAGCAAAAAAAAAAAGCCGAGCAAAATTTTGTTAGCAAAAAACTCCATGTTCAACCTCCTGTAACTTTGTCAATTATCCATATTCTTAGCTGAAAATTTCACAACATTGTACAAAATGTATAAACCTTATGTGGTCAAAATTTCATGTTGATAGAATTTATGAATTTGAAGTTACCATAACATATGTGAAAAAAGTCACTTTTGGACATAGCAATTTCAAAAATCCGTATTTCTGTGAAAAATTTAGGTAGCATATTACAAATTTCTCCATAGCTTAAAATAGTACAGAAAACAATGTGGACAAAATTTGAACTATTTCCATCAAGTGGTTTGGACTAGAGTTGACGCACCAACATGAGCATTTCCCTTTTTCACCCGATACTGACCTTGCTGAAACATCGGTGCAAAAAAAAAGCCGAGGTGAATTTTATTAATAATACTGTATAACACTGTATACGTAGTTTTCACAATCCAATTCATACTGAATGCCATATTTGCAAAGTTCTTTGTGGGTTACACTAGTTATTTGGGATATTTCACGCGTAACATATCATGTGTATTAATAAGATGAATTCACATCGACTTTTTTTTTGCACCGATATTTCAGCAAGGTCAGTATCGGGTGAAAAAGGAAAATGCTCATGTTGGTGCGTCAACTTTGACGCCAGCTGTAATCCAAACCACTTGATGGAAATAGTTCAAATTTTGTCCACATTATTTTTTGTACTTTTATAAGCTATGGAGAAATTTGTATTACGCTACCTAAATTTTTTACAGAAATACGGATTTTTGAAATTGCTATGTCCAAAAATGACTTTTTTCACATATTTTATGATAACTCCAAATTCATAAATTTGATCAACAACATTTGATCAATTTTTGTCACATAAGCTCTATACATTTTGTATAATGTTGTTAAATTTTCAGCCAAAAATATTGATAATTGACAAATTTACAGGAGGTTGAACAACGCGGTTTTTGGAAGCAAAATTTTCCTCGGCTTTTTTTTTGCTACTGAGTGTACTGGAAGGTTTTTGAACACGTTTTGGATCTCCGGTGGGGAGAAAAAAACTACACAGAAAAAATAATGAATTTTGGCAGGCACATAAAATTTGCCTTCATTTTATTTCAAACCAAAGCAAGCGTAAACAATGATTTTTTTTGCAATCTTTCATAAACCATACAACTATGTTTGCAATCTTCCATAGAACAGATCTTATTCGAACAATATCAGGCTTAAATTCACTTGAGATATCCCATTAATTTCTGCCTAATCTGGCATTCCCTTTATGTGCATTAGATAACGCAGAAAATTAAGTGTTTCTTTCAAACTGTGTAGTTCTTTCCAACGAGAGAAAATTGATGTTGAAGGAGATGTTCGCTCATCACCATGAGGCACCAAGAGTGAACAACAATGTTTTGGCTAGAACTGAAAGATTTGAAGGGAAAGTTTTTTGACTAGTGTGCGGCAGGCTCGGAAACATAGCAGATGTTTTAGGAAAATTGAGCGAAAAGGGCATGTGTACAGTGGTACTCGAACAACGACATTTTGCCTAACATCCCACTGCGGAGTAGGTTAAGCACGGACTAAGTCCGCCAGTTCAACAGCCTGTTGAAGTGGCGGACTTAGTCCGTGCTTTAACCTACCCCGCAGTGGGATGTTAGGCAAAAATGTCGTTGGTTCGAGTACCACTGTACACATGCCCTTTTCGCTCAATTTTCCTAAAACATCTGCTATGTTTCCGAGCCTGCCGCATTCTAGCGGAACTATCAAAAAACTTTCCCTTCATATCTTTCAATTCTAGCCAAAAACATTGTTGTTCACTCTTGGTGCCTCATGGTGATGAGCGAACATCTCCTTCAACATCATAATCGTTACTCCTCGCACGGAGAATATATAAAATAACAATTAATGTATGAGAGAAAATTGTTTTCTATTACTGTACTTAACAACGGTTCTATTACTGTACTTAACAACGGTATGGCTAGTAATTTTTTTCTTCTTCCTTTGGGTATCATGGTTTACTTGACAATCTAGAACGATTGAAGGTACCCGAGGGCGGAGCTGATTACGCGAAAAGCCTAGAAGCAGCGTTGTCGGATGAGTGAGAGCTGATCGAAGCCTCTTTGGGGACTGCTGGAGCAGTGTCAAAGCAACTATTGAGAACGTAGCAGAAGGCGTTATTGGAATTGTGGATAAAAACGACGGAATGACTGGTTTGACGATAAGGGTCAGACGGTTTTGGTGGGGAATAATGAAGAGAGAGCGATGATGCTGCAATATAGAACCCGTCTAAACATGGAATTATGAAGGAATTGGAGTGCGAATCGATTTCAAGTAACACAAAAGTGCTACAAGAAACTCAACACATCCCGCAAAGCTTGTGTCGTGAGCCCAAATAAGTTTGAAGATATCTTGACGAATGAACGTGAGGTGATCGAAAAGATGGAAGCAGCACCTGAACACCTGAATGGCAGAACATAAAGGTAGCAGGAGAAATTACTTCATCGGAACGGCGGACGAGAGAGATGTGTAAGCTAAGTTTAAGAACGACAGGGCAGCTGAGAAGGATGGTGGGCGAAACATGAAAAAATGGGCCCGAATGAGTTGGAAAATTGTCTGCACCTACTGATAGTCAGGATCTGGAATACAGAACAGCTACCAGAGGAGTGATAACAGGAAGTTATAAAAAACAGTGACAAGTTGGAATGTGAAAACTACCGAGCTCTCACTATTTGCAACACGGCCTACAAAGTCCTTTCCCAGATCATCTTCTGCCGTCTATCGCCGCTAGCAAACAGATTTTAAGGAAGTTATCGAGCCGGTTTTGTGGACGGATGATCGACAACAGACAAAAACATCGAGTTGCGACAGATCCTCCAAAAGTGTCGTGAATATCAAGCACCGCTGGGTGCTGAGTGCTGAGCAATGAGCACTGCTTGCTGAGCACTGAACACTGAGCACTTAAAACTAAACATTTTTTCTGGTGTATGTGCGTGTGTGTATGAGTGTGTGCGCGTGAGTGTGTGTGTGTATGTGTGTGTGTGCAATATAACACTCATTGGCCGGCAATGGTATTATGGAAGGAATCTGTTTACAACAATCCCTCAAGTGACCATTGGAAGCAGCTTTAATCCGAGAGCTAGAAAGTGATAGCTCTACTGCAGATCCAGCAACACATTTCAGAATGTCTGGAGGGTCACGCCCATTCCGAGGTTACTTTCACATACAATAAGCCCCGCATGTTAACATTACCTATATCATTTGGATAAGGGCACTGCAACATACTTCCAGATTTGGAAATGTAAAATTTCCAAACCAGGCACGTGTTTCTTGTTCTTGTTATATAGTTATAATCATATTGATCTCACCCATCTCTACTTCCTTAATGACACTCGCTTGTTCATTCGTAAAAATAAAAATAAATCGACTTTGATTCATAATTAATTTTATGCACTCGCGACAAAATAGGCGCAACAATTAACGTTGCTAAACCGCCCGTTAGATATGCAACCTGCATAACTAAACTCTGTACACCACGTGGTGAATGCATCTGAAATTATGTGCCTGCCTTTCACGCACGCATGCATGTTGTCTTCGTTTGCTGCCTCTGACAAGCAAATGACCGTTTTCTCCATGCACTGGTCTTCTTTTTTCACTCCACACTCTACCAATAATCAAAACCCCCGCTTCATATGCTTCATAACGCGAAGATTTCATGATTTCATTGTTAGATTCAGTTGAATTACGAATTATTGTTTGATTTTTTGTCACGAAACCAACGCAGCAAAAACAAAACACGTCAGTTGAAAAACAAGCTAGACACTTTTTCTAGTGTTCCTAAAAAAAGCGAAACTGAAATAAAGACGAAACAATCTTCTCTAATTTTCTCGAGACTGCTTTTAAGTGTCGCCAAATTTTATTTTATTTCACCGCAACATACAAACAACCGTATGAATTGGCTTCTGATATTCATGTGCTTAGCACTGAGCACTGATGGCTGAGCACTGAGCACTGAACACTGAATGCTGAGCACTGAAGACTGAGTGCTGAGCATCGATTGCAGAGCCTCGAATTATGAGCATTGAGAACTGAGTGCTGAGCACTGAGCACAGAGTGCTGAGTACTGAGCACTGAGCACTGAGTGCTGAGCGCTGAGGGCTGAACACTGAGCACTGCGAGCTGAGTACTGATTACTGAGTGCTAAGTGTTGTTCACTGAGTGCTATGCACCGATGGCTGAGCCTCGAGTTCTAAGCACCGAGTGCTGAGCACTGAGCACTGAGCACTGAGTAATGAGTTCTGAGGATTTCTGAACCCTTATAGACGAAAAAACGCAGTTTGCCTTTGCCACGAGCAGACGTGTTTTTTTAGTTTTTTCGGTTGTTTGAAAGAAGTATAAAAATATTTTGAATTATTTAATTATCAATATGTTTCTGGTAGTTTCTGGTTATGTGTTCTCCTGTTGGAAATGTGGAAAAGTAAAAAAAAAAACTGGTGATGTAACATCCAATCGAAAATAAAATACGACGCGTGTGTGCGAAAAGCGAAAAGAAGCGGAAGTGTGATTTTGAAGGATGCACTTCTGGATTGGGGCTCTTGCTAATCGTTGCGGTGAGCTTTTTCCATATTGCCTCTTAATTATTCTTTTTCCCTGAGGAAAGGAATCGAGACCAGTTATGGAAACATTGCATATAGTATAATGTGAGGGGTTGCAACACATAAACAGGGTCTTTCGAGTATATGTTGTTTCTTTTTAGAGAGTGATTAACGGCGATATCACTATAAACCATAAAAAGACTTGCAGCGAAACATCATTAAATCAATCTCCCTCTTATTGTACGGAATCTAAGCTCAATTGTTTTAATACATACAAGATTGTTCTATATTAAAATTTCAATAGAATATTGACTCTTAAACATTAACCTAATATCAATTAATTAAATGAATGTGGTTAGACGAACCAATCTTATTTTATAAGCCAGCACAGGGGTTCAAATGTATCTTTTGTTGAAGTTTTCAGAAGCAGATAATTTCTCATCTCCATGCGAAGCGCTCGGAGCGGACAGTAATTCTATTGCTAGAACGCATAGACATGAAGAGAAAGTGTATTGATAGTTCCATATAGGGCAACGGCAGGCTTTGAAATTGAAAGATACAAGATTGAGGAGATGAGAAAATTATCTGCTACACATGGAGATGAGAAATTATCTGCTTCTGAAAACTTCATCAAAGATCGTTACTTCCGTGCTGGCGGATATACAAAAATAACACTCAAAAGTGTAGAAAGCCCATAATGGGGGAATCCATTAAATAATACTGGTGGGGATCAGTATTTGCACCACTCACCGTCGTTCTCTCCGGAGATCTATAAGTTATAGTATGACGAGAAGAGCAAATGTTTGAAATAGGCGGTGCATGCTACAAATAATTTCTCACCCGTGTTAGGCAGTATTGGGAGACGGACAAATCGCTAGAACTAGAAACAAGCAATAGGTAGTATAAGAGCCCGATCGGTTGCATAATCTCTTGTCAGACAAGGGATTTCCCCCTTGCCTGATTGGATACTACCGTTCAAATGCCCTCTGCTCGTTTTCAATCTTGTATCTTTCAATTTCAAAGCCTGCCGTTGCCCTATACGGAACTATCAATACACTTCTCTTCATATCTATGCGTTTTAGCAATAAAATTACTGTCCGCTCCTAGCGCTTCGCATGGAGATGAGAAATTATCTGCTTCTGAAAACTTCATCACAGATCGTTACTTCCGCACTGGGGAGAATACAAAAAATAACAATCAAAAGTGTATCTTTTGTTCTAGATTTGCTACAGGAATAAATATGGATTGGTTAACTATAGGTAAGACGGGCAGTCCTAATATTTATCTGTTGACTTTCATGTTTGTGGTGATTATTAGGATTATGATGAAAAAAAATAAAGTTGAATATTAAAGTAACACCATGCTGTTGCTGCAATCCAAAACAACTGATACGTTTTCTTTCACCTTACATTCTTATATTTTCAGGCATTTTTATCTTTTCAGAAAGCGAGTCTGAACCATAACTACGCTATAACCATATGCCATATGAAGCTAGGACTAAAGTTAATGCTGAGTCCCAACCGTTTGAAGATAAATGGAGCATCACTTAACCTTCTTAGACTTAATGCTCTCAACGACCATTTTTAAATAAATTTTTGTTCTGTACACCAAACAGAGCATTCTGTCTATCACTTCTCGAATTATTCCTCATCGTAGCTCCATGTACAAGGTGTGCAAACGTCAATGCTACTGCTCACTCGAGAACTAATTAAGCCAATGGAACCCCTTCCCTCCTGTGGGGCTGAACCAGCTGTGGCTGAAAGGCTCCTAAATAAAGATAAATAATAACCCTTCCCCCTCTGGAAGGGAGGGCTTGCATACAAATGAAACACAAATTTCAATCGAACATAAAAGCAATCCAGGCAACTAAAACACAAAATGTGTATTTCTCGGGTAACAAGCAGGTTCTGATAGAAGTTTGAACTCCTTCTTAGTCAAGAAAAAAGAAACTCATTCTGAAAAACAACCATAAACGTGCCAGTTTAGTTAAATTTTCATTCATTCCGTTGCAAGCGTAGCAGCGCTTGCACCGGGTTCAGCTAATATTTAATTTAAAAAAAATACTAGTTAATGTTAGGGCATTATTCTTGTGTAATGTTTTTTTTTGTATAGTAATTTTTCAACGAGACACCACGAGACACGAGACAACCGGATTGATTTATCGACTGAATGCAAAACCCCGCCCAACTCAATTAAAACTGCAAATTTGGCACCACTGTCGGAGGAGGTGAAGAAATCGAGATTAATCAAAGAATAAGCTGAAAACGTTTATTTTGATTCCGCCCGTTACACGCACCAGCGTACGAAGGGACGCTTCCCGCAAAGTAGTAAACAATTATTAAAGAGCTTTCATTAGGATTCCGCTCTCCCCGCACTTGATGTAAGCGACCAAGAAAAATCTGAAACAATTAGCACTCTTGGCAAAAAGCGAAAGAAACTGGGTCATCAACTTTCCGCTTGTTTGTGATCAACTGAAAAAAGTGACGCGGTTTAATAGATGCGTAATGCGAAAACAATTAAATTTGCGTGAGGCATTATGGTGCAAAATTGACGATTCACCAACAGAAGGAAAAAACCTTTATGACCACGAAAGGGCCGTGAAAAATGAGTGTAATTTTTTACCCTTAGTTTCCGCGTGTATTTGTGAAGAGAAATTGCCCTCTAGTGAAATCGACGTTAATGGAAATAGCTGTCACCGACGGTGAAAAAGTTACCTCATTCGCACGTAATAAAGAAATCGCTAAATACAAAGCCTCCACGTTTCTAGGGAAACAAATGTCATTCATCACTTGGCATTGTGCGACTGAGCCTTCTAGGGAGGTCCCCTCAAATGGTAAAATCATTCAGGAAATGACGTCTACACATTTTCTCGAGCAAACGACATTGTTCTAAATGTTAGCAAATCAAAGCAATCGAATAGAACACCCACTTTCTCATGGCTTGCTCCACCAACCATGGCTTTAATTCTGTTATTGCCGATTTCCTATCTATAATTTATTAAAAAACCCTTTTACTTTTTCGTTCAAATTCTTCCAAGAATTTTCCGCACAAATTGGCATAATTATCCAACTTTCAATAAATACTTTGCACCTAGCTATTTCCCTAGGTTTTAAATTAAGATTTATTCCTTCCTTCGAAGAACTCGGACCGCCTTGTGATCCCCAATTGATAATCGTTCTATCCCATTCCCCCTCCACCCTACTAAACATTGCAATTTCTCCCCCTGTCCAAGCCGGACCCTTCGCGTCCAGAACTCTAGATGGTTTTGGCTCTTTTTTCTCGGCCAGAAAGCTTACCGACTTCACCGGGTATATTTTCGTTGAGTCATCATCATCGTTCTTCGTCCGGCTGAAGCTGAAGAAGGGAAGCAACAAGTGGGAATGTTTTTTTTTTTCATTTCAGTTGGCTCCAAACTAAGAGTCTCTTCTCACACCCAAACGCCATGCCATGGAACGTGCGAATCATCAGGGAAGGCGGGGAAAGAACCGGTGCGCGGTGGGGGTTGATGGCTAAAGAGTTGGAACGGTTCTTCGATAGGCGAATGGAAGTCAAACATCCCATCGATCGGAACGGGGTAGGCAATGCGTTGGATTTGGATGGTAATCAAATTTGATGAGCGCTCTGCCTGTCGAACTCCACGGCCTACTGGGATGGCGGCGGAACGGGCGACGTCGAGAAGCGGGGGGAGGATTTTCTGGTCGGTTCATGAATGAATGAACTTTTCAAAGCACCTTGGCCTTGAGCGTTCCCAACGAGCTCCCTCACACCGCGCACGTGAAGAAGTTGGCTCACGCGCTGACAATGAGGCAGGGAAGGGGAAGGGGGAGAGTCTTTGTTATGGTTCCGCGATGGTCTTCATACGGAAAGACGGGCTTGTGCTTCTTCAGATGGCCAAATTGAGAGAATTTAGAGGTATTGGGCTGCTTATGCTTGTTCGAGACTGGCGGATATCGAACCTATGATGCATTTTCTCAGCTGTTCGCGCTGACTATCCTGTAAGACATCAACCAACAGTTCGAATTTCTGATAAGAACATCAACGATCCTGAAACTCTTGCAATGAGAGAGAATTTTCTCCTTAGAAATTTTTACCCTACTGTAGGATGTTCCACAACTTATTGGAATCTGGTAGGAATTGTGCAACCAATCAGATTTGTTGAAAAAAAAATGGAACAGTATGTTGTTGTCTGCTGGACTCCTACATAATTATGGAAACTGGAAAATAAGATAAAGTAATAAAAATGATTTACAGGATTCAAAATGCCTCAAAATTTCAAGGAATTCTGAAAACATTAGAATACCATCAAAACCATGAAAAAAACATCAAACTGTTGTAATTGTCTCTTGGTGGACATGTTAAAATTCCTCATAAATTTGTACGAACAATACCACAAATAACCTTTTCAAACATTGTCATGTACGGTCAATTCATTTTAATTAAGAATACTCTATCAAATCTCTTTTTTGTTTACGGTTTTTTTACCGATTGCTGTCCAAAAGTGCAGGTGAAAAAGTCAGTTGCTTTTTTTTTTCTAGTCAATAATATTATAATGCATTTTTTCACATTAAGGTAAAGAAAGCTGTTGATACACCAATTGTAGAAAACGTTTGAACATGCCCAGCCAGAAACGCTAAAAAATATATTGATTTTGCCTCGACAGCTTCCGGTTATCATGAAATTTTGTCCATATGTAAATTTCTACCCATAATAACATTTTTCATTAAAAAATTCTAAAATTTCCTGGACTAATTTTCTATAAAGGCTTACGTAAATTATGAATTTTATTTTTTCAAAAAATCAACATGTTAACCATTATTCTGATCAAAATGTTGTCGGAAAAAAAGTTGTAGGTCATTGAATGTTCTTCAAGAAAATAATACACTGAAGCTAGAGATTTACATTTCTTATGCTGATAAAAATAAAAAAAACCTTGATTTTCACAATTTTTTATTTTTTTTTTTAAACTTGAATTTATTTTCTAAAACCTGATGAAGAGTTTCAGACGGGCACTTCTTTAATTTTTTAAATTTTTGTTTTAAAATTTTTCTGGATTTTTTGAATTTTGGGAAATCGCTTATTTTCTTATATAATTTTACCTTATATAAATAGACCAAAAATAGAAGTATTCATTTTTAATAAAAAGGATATATTTTTTTTTTCGTAAACTAAGCGGTTCTGAAGTTATTGCGAAGTTTATTGAAAGGAAAGTTTTAAAACAATATTTTCAGCCATTTTCAAATGTATGTCACATGATAGATTATTGAATAAGAAACAAATCTTTTTAAGTCATGGAGGCTGTCAGCCTTACCCGTTTCTGATTAGACGCAACGGAAGTGATACAAACTGATGCTATCTGAAGTAAATGATCAAACTGAAAAGTTTTTTTGTTGTTGTTGCAAAAACGGTTAATAGGGTAACGAATGTAACGTTAGCCTAGCTCTTTCATTCGGTCTATTTACCAAATATGTCATTCATTCAGCGATAATTAACAACATTATGTTGCTATCAGGATGATCAAATTATTGCGACGAAATTGAGTCATTACTATACAATTTATACTCGTTTACTTTCACGTAATTTTCGATTTCTTTAACTTTTAAAACACCATGATTTCACTGGTTGAGCACAACAAATTATCTTCACGAGCTTTTAAGGATCTAAATTTGGCTGAATTCAACCGATTAACCGAGTTGTTCACCCTAGATGTACAGATAATAGCCACCCGTTATAAACTAATTGTTCACATAGTTAAAATAACATTGATTTTACGTGAAAACCGTAGACCCAATGATAGGGACATATTTTTTTTTCTATGTTCTATGGCCTGTTGTAAAAATAATGTATTAAAAATGTTGTTATTGGTAAAATTTTAAAGGAAGTTTTTGAGTTTGTCATTGTTTATTTTTCAGATGGTTCATCTAAACACAAACCAAAAAATTGTAATGTTTTCATTATCGAATTGACGAATGGAAATCATATATGCGAACGAAGATTGCATTTAATGATAAATCTATCGAATGGGACAAAGTTGCATACACGGAAAGGCTCAATTTGGTGCTTATATACCGACATTACATCCATATCCATCGAAAGTTCCTGACGCTATAAAATGAGTTGTGTAACTTTTTGTGAAACATACTACTAAATGTCTTAAACTTATCTAAGCATGTGTATAGTCATTTGAATATCATTTACAGCTCAACTAATGTATGTGTTATATTGAAAAAGTTAATCGATCGTTACGTATTAGGCTGAGTCAAGGGACACATACCCTATATTGGGATTTTATAAGCCTTTCGTTGAGAAGACAGCAGTTAGGTAAATTTATATTTACAGTCGTGTCTGGAACAAATTTCAATACAATGGAGTCTACCATACATTTGAAATGAAGATAGGTACAAAGTCAACAAAGTGCTATATATTGGGAAGTTCTTCACCTCATCAATTAAGTTTATCTTTCATAGCTTTTCAAGCTTTTGAAATACTACTTCTTCTCTCCCTTAATAAAACTATCCGAAACACACACACATATTCAAAAGCATCCACTTGATTCTTTTCCATCGTGTCCAAACAGCAAAAAAATCGTAATAACTTGAGAACGGCTAGGCTTACGAAAATTTATATGCGCTTTTAAATTAAAAATAATGCATAAAATCTAGTTTCGATATATTTGAATAAAAAAATATCATTTTCAACATTTTCAAAAAATGTATAAAGATTTAAAAAACAAAAACTAAAAAAGTTAAAGAAGTGACCGTCTTTAACTCTTCACCAGCTTTAAGGACATAACTTCAGCTTTTCAAAAACTAAAACTTAAGAGGGTCGAAGGGAAGGTCCTTTGAGAAAATCAATGTTTTATGTTTTTTAAGCATGAGTTTACTAAATTTAAAATGTCAGTGTATTTTTTCCTGCAGAACATTTCATTACCTACAACTTTTTCTAAGACGACATTTTGATCAGATGAATCATTTGCGTAAAATTATTAAAAAATAAAATCCACATTTTAAATACGACCTTACAGAAAATTAGTTCAGGATAATTTTTGATTTTTTTTTATGGAAAATGTAATTTTGTGTAGAAAACAACAGATGGACAAAATTTCATTCAGATCGGAGAGAGTAGGGTCCAATCGGTTTGTTATTCTGGCTCGTCTACGTCTTGCTGAAATTGTTCATGATCTGATTTTGTTTTGACGATGACTACATCTTTTGGCAAGGGTAGGGAGTCAAGTGATAATCTAAAT
>JASCZW010020496.1:0-12178 GCA_034211315.2 Aedes japonicus | reverse complement strand
CAGGGTGACCACTCAATTTTCATTTTCAAATTCCCGGTTTTTTCCCGGTTTTCTCGCACCAAATGTTAATCATTTCCCGAATTAAGGTGCGGATAGTCTAGCAATGAACTCGAATTACGAATAGTTACAAATTCTAAGAAAACAATTTTGGACGAATTGAGTTCCAAAACTTAATAAAATTATATTTTCATTATCAGCGTTGAACGCACAATCGAAAAATTTCCGAGATCCCAAATTTCGTTCAAAATTCCGTAATATGTTTCTCGAATTGTAAACCAGCGTATATTTTGTTATAGGTTCGAGCTATCCAAGAGTTCTGTTGAAAGCTTCTTGGATAGCTCGCTGATGGCTGGTACGAGAAGACTTCACCCAGCAAGTCCGCGGATGGAAACAATCAACAGTCTTATTAAAGCGAAGATGCAGTATCAAACAAATGAAATAAACAACAACAAAAATTAGTTTATTTTCTAATAACACATTAAAACAACTTTATTGTAAATAAAACAAAAGACAAAACGACGGTTTAAGAAACAACTAGGTACCGCTCCATTTTATTTAATTAAACTTTTCATTTCTTCATCAATCAATGCGGTTTCTTTTTGGGCTTCTGCTATAATTTTTGCTTTCTTTGATTCTAGTTGTTTAATCGCAAGGGTATTTTCCCTTTTCTTGGATGCTTCAATATCTTTTTGTTGCTTATCTTTCTTTTTCTTCTCCATGCTTTCTTCGTAACGTCCACGAGCATTTCGAGCATACTGAATCATAGATTTGTCGACTTCAATATCACAAACTTCACCGATCTGTAAAATTGCATCGTGAATCACTCGCTGTGCCACCAAACTTTCATCAAGCATATTGACGATGAGACACTCTTTATTTACTGAAAAGCCCCGCTCCAAGGTCGCGTTTCCATGTGAAAGGATCAAAATTTTCTTTAAGAATGTTAATAAGTTTGGGAAAAGTAATCCTGTGTTAGCTAGAAGATTCACCCAGAAAGAGTCCAAACGTTGTTCATTACGCCTGTATGCTGCTAATGACGGTTTAACGCTCGGAATGCTCATTACCTTAGAGAATTCTTCTCGAACTTTATCTGCAACAGAGCCCACTAGCTGATCTCTTTGAACCATGTAATCCAAACAAAAATTCAAGCCGTTTTAGTGCCACATCATGTGAATGAGTGATGGTTTGAGGATTGATACACGAAATGTATCTTGTGAATCCATAAGTTAATGGGGAGCGGTCACACATTTTTTTTAAAAATGCTATATAGTATGCTTTGCAATTGTTCCGAAATTGCAACAGTGTTTTCTCCGATATCTTTTCGAGTGTTGTGCATGTTTTTATGGCGGCCTTGACGCCAAATCCGATATCAATCTGTAATATCGGTAAAGTATTGCTGTCTGTTAGTTCGATTGCAGTGATTGTTTTTGCTTTGACATTTAAGCAATCAGGTTTTAACACCTTGCCCATAACAGATCGGATGAGAGCAGTCAATTCATCAAATAGAAAAGGAGCCATGGGAGCATCACACTGAAACTCTCGTAAAAAAGGTTCTACTGAAGCAGCAGATGAAATGAAGAAAGCAATTTTGGGACTTAACATTTGATCACTGATAGTTTTTCCGACTACAAGGAACGGTCTAGACTGGCTAACAGATGTGAAGCTTCTTTTGAATGAAGGGTGGCTTTCTTTGAGTTTTTTGTCACGCTGATTCCTAACGGCATTGACGTATGTCTTCAAATATGGAATCATGTTAGATGCGCGCTCGGCAACCCTCAAATTCTCAATCCAACGAACTGGACAAAATTTTAATGGAAACATACCGGAACCGGTGGTTGTCTCATAATCTGCACGACGTAGAGGATAATCCTTGAACATATAGTAAAGCGAAATCAGAAACTCGTCGATATTCCACCCTGTGTGCTTTATGCCATCCTTGAAGGCATTGTGAACAGCGTGTAGACCACAACTACCAATATTCAGTAGATCGAAAGACGGTACTTCACGCAAATTACGCATTTCTTCACTAAAGTCCTTCTGTAACCTCCAATTGACATTTGGTCCATCCATACTGATTTGAATTACTTTGTTTAGAAGAACAGGGTTTCTTTCAACACAGTGTTTCAATCCTTTCAACAAATCAATGGCACGTGAAGAAGAAAGAAATGCAGATCCCAGATAACGACAGTCTACTTTTTCTTTGTTGTCATTCCAAAACCTTACGCTGACGTCCATTTGCTGCCGCTGCGACACCTTGTTCAAAGTTTCGTCGAAACCAATTACCAAATCCGAGCAAGTGTCCGAGCTTGAAAACTTCGTCTACATAATACGGAGCCAATCCGTATGTTATTAAATACGAAACCTTAGTGCGGCCCATCTCGAGTTTTTCAGCGATTTGGCTGTCCGGAAACATTTTTTTGAATAAATCAACGCTCGTCCCAGCGCTTCGATAGGAATTGTGTTTGGCAACCGTTTGTAGCGCCCATAAGATCTCCGCTTTAGTTACTTGATCATTAAGGACGTATTTCTTGAGTACGTTTGGAGTATTCGAGGATTGCTTTCTTGTATTTGGTTTATTTTCGAGAAGCAACGCATCAGAGGGACGTGGTTGGGAGAGAAACAAGTCATTCTCACCTGAATGAGCTAAAAATAAAATAATTTGGATAAAAATATGCAATTTTTGTTAATTTTTTGAATAATATTACCGGTTATCAAATCTTCAATTTTTAAATTAGTTTTTCGGGCGAGCGTTTGATTCTGATGTCCTTTACTTTTCTCGTGGCTTAGTAAAGCAACTCTGCCCATAGATTCGATGCTAATTTTCTTGTGGCACCACTTGCATATCGCAGCTTTTACGTCTCTAGGATCAGGCGAACACCATGCGAACAGGTTTTCATACTTCGCACTGTAACTGGTAGACATATCTGATGAAGGATGTTATGTATCAGTAAAACAATATTATATACTATTTGATGATGACGCCAACTCACCTGATGGAAAAAGATGAACTAAATCGATGCGAAAAAGATGCGTTTAATCACACGAATTCTCACATATCCAAATATAACAAAAGCAAACACGAGACACGGAAGCCATTGCGCAAACGGTATTGATCTGTGAGATAATGATGCGAAAGTGCAAAAAATCAAGTCGTTAACATTATGGCGCAGAAAAAATATTTATTACCTTACTTTGTGTGCTAAATTTAAAGCCGTTTTCGGTTATTGTGGTAATCCTACACTAGTATCGCGCTTCTTAAAATTTACAAAACCGCTGACAAAATACAATGAGTGTTAATTTGTAAATAAAACTTTTGGAATTGACCGACGAATTTTAGCTCAGAAACACCAGCAAAAAAGCAAAATCATCGAAAAGGTGAACGAGAGAGAGAATAATAATAATTATTAGGTTTTCTGACGTCTAATAGCCCTTTCTTTCAAACGCATATGACAAATTTGTTTTGTTTTCATAGGTAAACGTTTGCCCGACAGCAAGTCCTTTACTTTCTATGCGCTTGAAAGAGAAAAGAGATTAGACGTCAGAACACACGTCGCCACACACTACACGAATGAGCCAGGATATTTATAAAAGGTCAATCAATTGACACACTCTAAAATTTTACAGATCATTATAGATGAACACGCTAAGAAAGGAATAACTAGAGGTCGATGATAATAACACACAATCTAAATTATGAATAATCATGTGAACATAAATTCCCAGTTTTTTCCCGGTTTTTCCCGGTTTTTTAGAATTCCCGGTTAATTCCCGGTTTTCCCGGTTCTGTGGCCACCCTGCGTCCCATTAAAACCCTGGCAGGCCTCCAGTACGTTCCATTCTCAACCGCCCGACCTCGCGAGTCGGGCGGGAGTAGGCTCAGATGACCCTATACCTACCTTACGCTGATCCGGCTCTGAACACGGTTCCCCATAAAGGGCCGTGTCAATCCACGCATGGCCTCCCTGCTTGCATAGACAACCATGGGATCACAATAGCAACTACTCAACGTGGGCTTGGATAGCGGCTGGAGGGGGACCCAACAACATGGAGGAAACGAAGAAAACCCAGGAGAAAGCGAATCCATTCGCAAAAGGCGGCCTAGTGAGGTCCCCACCTCGTAAAACGGTGGGATCGGGCGTGAGCGAAACAAGCGGTAGTGCTACGGCATCGGAGGCAGGTGTCACAAAGCTAGGTGTGGCCATGGATGGGCCAGGACTCATCCGGGCCATGGATAGGATGCGGGAAACCCTTCCTAAGGTGATGGAGGTGTCTAAGCATTTGGACGTGATTATCGACTTCACGTCGTCGTGCAATAATATTGCGAAGGACTTTAAATTTAGCCTTCTTAGGCTACTCATGACAGTGCAGGCTGCATGCAAAGAGAGGGAAGAGCTGGAGGCCAAGCTCCTAGCCGAACAAAGTGCCAAAGAGTTGGCACGGCTAGCAGCAACGGAAAGGGCGAGGGATATAGCCTCGAAGCAGACCCAGACGGATGCAACCGTTTCGGTCTGAGACTCCACCGTATCTACCAGGGGACTAGGGACCTTCAAGCGGGCTAGGCAGCCCCCGGGAGAAAAGGCACCTGGCGCTTCTAAGATGCGGATAGTGTCAGACGCCCCAGTAGGGAAGCAAACTTACGCGAACGTGGCAGCCGGGTCAGACGGTCCATCCTCGCGACCAGCTCCGGCTGCCCGCAAAGATAGAGGCCCCGGCACTAAGCCCAGCGCCAAAGACGTCACATCCAGCTCGCGTGTTGTCCAGCGGCAGAGCCCCTACGACAACAACCATAGTTAGCAAAGAAGCAGGCGCTAGTGCTAAGAGGGGGACGAATGATGACCCCAGGCGTGGCAGGGATAGCCACTGGAACAAGGCCCGAAAAAAGAAATCGAAAAGCGACAGGTGGCCCGCATGAGATAACTGGCCTCCTGGAGGCCTTGGCTAGGCTCAATGTGGACCTAGCCAACGTGGATACCAAGAATACCTACCATAGAAACTGAGCGGTATCGTTTATCGATATAACATTCAGCAGTTCTGGGCTGCTTAGCAATTGGAATGTGGATGATGGCTGCACCCATAACGACCACTTGGCGGTTCGTTATTGTATCGTCCACAATACAAGACACCGTGTGGAAGGAGAAGCCTGCACTCTATTCGCCCGCAGATGTTGGATGTTTTACTTTGACGAAGAGACTTTTAAAGAGGCGCACGAGAGGGAACGCAACTTACGCGATACTCGTTATGACACTTACACGAGCGTGCGATGTGACCATGCCAAGGAAAGTCAAACCGAGGAATGGAAGACCACCGATGTATTGGTGGACGGAGTCGAACGCCGACCTCCGAAGAACATTACTCCACGCAAGACGGAGGATGCAAAAAGCGCGGACAGACACAGAGAGAATAAAGCGTAGAGGGGCGCGAGTCAAAGCGAAGGCCGCACTGAAGAGGGAGATAATGACAAGCGAGCCTGGGAGATAAAGCAAGCGAGCCTGCTTCGAGGGCCTGTGTCAAAAGGCCAATACGAATCCGTGAGGTGACGCCTATCGGGTATTAATTGCCAAAACCAGCATTCCAGTATCCCTGACCCTAACGCTGTCATAGTGACGGAAGGGTGGATGGGTCAGCCGAACATCCGTGACCACGTGGGCATTGACAATGGCACAACGGGGGCCGGCGACGAGGTTACGGTGACAAACGAGGAACTCATTGCGATATCAAAGCCGCTAAAGGTTAACATTGCGCCGGGACCTGATGGTATTCCGAACCTGGCCATCTATCTTGCTGGATCCCGAAATATTTAGGGTGGTGATGCTAAAGTGTCTGGACGAGGGCGTCTTCCCGGACGCCTGGAAAATTCAGACCCTTGTGTTGCTACCAAAGACAGGGAAGCCACCAGGAGATCCATCGGCATATAGACCTATATGTCTGTTGGATACATCGGGTAAGGTGCTCGAGAGGGTAATCCTCAACAGACTGACAAAAAACACGGAGGGTATAGGCGGTCTGTCTAATAATCAGTTTGGCTTCCATAGAGGAAAGTCGACGGTGGATGCCATCCTGTCCGTCACCAAGATGTCTGGTTTGGCAATCCAGCGCAAGAGGCGAGGAGTACGATACTGTGCACTGGTCACCCTTGACGTGAGAAATGCATTGAATAGCGCCAGTTGGGTGACTATCGCCGACTCGTTCCAACGCCTTCAGGTTCCTGGGTAAAAGGTATAGCAAGGTTCTGGCTTCAAGGTGTACTTCGATCCAAGGGGTTCTACAACAGTGAACTAATTTCAAATCGCTAGTTGCATATTGATTGTTGATAAGACTGAGGTCACGGTGGTGAATAATAGGAAATCGGAGCAACATGCGACGATCAGTGCCGGTAACTACACAGTGGAATCGAAGAGGTTTTTGAGGTATTTTGGGGTCATGATCGACGATAAACTGTCCTTTGTCAATCACGTCGATTACGCCTTCAAGAAAGCCTCTATGGCTATATTGGCATTATCCCGCATGATGTCGAATAGCTCGGCGGTGCAAGGGAGCAAGCGTAAACTCCTGGCCAGTGTCGCCCTGTCCATACTTCGGTACGGCGGGCCGGCATGGATCACCGTTTAGTAGAAATACTACCTTCTCTGAATTCCCATGTCCTTTCCCATAACATCCCAACAATGTGCACATGGTCAAGTCCAATCCAAAGTGAATCTATTCCATCATTCTTTGTTTAAATTGCGTGTCCCAAATTCTGTGACATAGTTTATTATGCAAGCTGAGACCTCCGCAGTTAAACCTTTTTCGCTTTCCTTATTTTGAAACCTTCGTAAGTGTTACAGCGTGTGCACTAACAATAAAGCGTATTTTACAAATATCCAAATATTTGTCACAGATGTTTTCCATACTCGTTCGCTTCGCTGACGTCGCATTCCAACAGAACCTTCCTTGTACCGATTCTAGTTAAATAAATTCATTCTCAGTTAAAATCTATAACGAGGCATACGTATATCAATATCCGAAGTCCGATCATGCCTCAACCGCCTTGACTACCAAGAGCTACGTAAGTAAGATAGAGAGTACGTACAGGCTTATGTGCCTAAGAGTGGTTAGTGCATACCGAACGGTATCACACGAGCGGTCTGCGTCCTAGCGGGGATGATGCCAATAGACATGGTCATAAAAGAGGAGTAGAGTGGTTCGAAAAACGTGGAACAAGAGGTATTCGGAAGACCACTGAAGCCACATCCATGGTTAAGTGGCAAAGTGAATGGAACAACTCCACCAAAGGTCGGTGGATCCACCGACTAATCCCGAAATTAACCGGAAGTGAACTTCCACTTAACGCAGATATTGTCTGGCCACGGCTGTTTTAGACAATACCAGCACAAATATGGGCATGCACAGTCCTCCGCATGCAGCGAGTGCGCGGGAGTCGAGGAAACTACGGAACATGTGTCCTTCGCATGCCCTCGCTTCGACGGCGCGAGATCCGGCATGATTGCCGTAAGCGGTCACGACACGACTCCGTACAATTTGGTCCCGAGGATGTGCCATGACCGGGACGTCTGGGAGGCGGTATGCGTATCAGCCTTACAGATCGTCCTCGATCTCCAACAAATATGGCGAAATGACCAAAGGCAGGTCACAGGGGCCACCTTACTACTAAAGCCTTAAGTAGTTAGATATAGTGGGTGCTTAACAAGCACAACCCAACAAACATAGGTGTTGAATTAGAGCTTGTTCAAGCAAATTTGGAGAAGCTATTCAGCTGTTTCATCTAGAATAGCTGAATAGCTTCTCCAAATTTATTTGAACAAGCTCTAATTCAACACCTATGTTTGTTGGGAATAGCCTCCTCCCTGATGTAACTCTGTCTGTTGTCTGTGGAGTCTGTTAGCAGAATTTCCACCTCGTCTAGAAAAAAATAAACATTGTACTCTGTAGCTTATTGAAGCTTCGAAGGTCTATTCAGGTATGCCAAGAGAGGGACGAACTGGAAGCCAAGCTTCTAGCCGACCAAAGTGTCAGAGAAATTGCTAGGCTAATAGCAGCGGAAAAGGCCAGTCGATCCAGGCATCCAAGCACACGCAGCCGAATGCTTCAGTCTCTATGGTTGGTCTCACTCCACCTACCGTGGGGCCCAGAGTAGTGCCAAGCGACCCAACGGATCCAATGACCTAAGCAAACGTGGTGTCGGGGTCGGAGCATTCATCCTCACGTCGTATGGGTCGTGAAGAGAGTGACCCGGCATCAAAAGCACTAGACCCAGCTCATCGGTAAGAGAAGCCTCAAGCGTCGTGGGCGGCCCAAATGTCGGGGCTGGCTGCAGCATTGAAATAAGAAGGATGCAAGCGACGACCCTTCAAAAGGCAGGAAATATCTCTGTACCAAAGTTCGGAAAACATGGATCCTAAAAACAAAAGACAATCCGTGCCTTTCACAGAAGTGGAACCGTGGTGAAGCCGTCATCGTGAAAACCGATAAGTCTAATTGCTCTAAGATCCTGAAAGCGATGCGCGGCGACGCGAAGCTCACGGATCTGGGTACCGAAGTGCGGAGTATCCGCAGTATCCGCACTGTCAAAATGATCATGGAGCTGAAAAATGACACGAAGCTGAAGGGCCTAGCCTGTAAAAAACTGGCCGAACAAGTTTTAGGGGCAGGAGTGCCCTAGCCACGCAAGTGGCTCTCCACTGTAAAATCCTGCACGAGATCACGGAGGCTTGTGAAACCTCCACGGCCATGAAAAGGGTAAAGTATGGGGTCGAGGTAGCTATAGAAACCATACGGCTGCAAAAGGGTTCACTTGGGACCCAAGTAGGAACGATACGGCAGGCAGCTGCTCGGCCCTAAAAGTTGGGTGATGCAGAACTCACTCCAGAGTCAATCTCCGCAGAGCTGCAAGCGGCGGCACTAAAGTCTCAGAAGGTGTTTCCCATCAGGCGCCAGCAACACGGAAACTACCGGGACCAACTCTATCTGGTCCACCTCGGGAAGGGATCTGTCACGATGGCGGAACTGTTGAAAACACGGGCCCTTTTCAACATTATCGTCGAGTGGGACCGGTATCGTCCGAGACAACACGACGTGACGCAGTGTGGCAACTGACTTGCGTTCGGTCACGGAACTCGAAGCTGCCACATGAAACCGAGATGTGGTAAGTGTGCCGGAGCCCACAGTAGCAACGATGGAAGAAGGTGCCCCATTGAAGTGCGCCAACTGCGGCACAAATCATGAGAGCAGCAACCGAAGCTGCCCCAAACGTGCGGAGTTTTTGGCTATCCGAAAGAAGGCATCCTCCAAGTCTCGGCCAGGTCAACGCCGTCCACCACCTCCGAAGAACGAGGAGAATATCCCGTCGCTGCCAAACCTGCCACCGATCTCACTAAATTATAGCCATGCAAACCGCCCGTCAGTTTCGGCTCATCATCGTTTCGCGGCAGCCGCCGCCGCCCAGAACCCGACTCCTCCTCCAGGCTAGGGCAATCCGAGTCGCAGTACCTTCACGCAACCACCCGTCGATAGACAGCTCTACGACTCGGAGCAAATGGTGGAGTTCGTGCAAGAGCTTTATCACCAACTACGTTCCTGCCGCTCCAAGGAGGAACAGCTCAAAGCAGCCACACCCGTGACGATGACGTTCATTTTTAAGTATGGACCGTAAACGCACCATTAACATTCTTAATAAGAATGCTTGTTCCATCCGGAACAAAACCATTGAGCTCGGTGACTTCCTTAACGACTCAAACCGGAAATCAGCATCTTCATCCCAGGATACCGGATTGTGCGACTTGATCGTAGCGGCTCTATTGGAGGAGGAGTTGCGATCGCCCTGCTGGTACAACATCAACTGCCGTCTGCTTCCGAGCTTTCAGCTGCAGTCCATCGAAGCCATCAGAGTCGAGGTCGAAACTGCTGTCGGAATCATCATCATCATCATGGCCTATTGTCCCAAGCAAGCCAGTACCAACAACGGAACAACAACGGCCCTACGAAACGACATCCGTAAGCTAACTCGGAGGCAGGGGCAGTTCATCATCGCCGGCGACCTAAATGCGAAACACGGAGCTTGGCGGAATCGGAATGGAATAATTCTGCAGGAAGACCTGGAAGAGGGCCATTACACCGTCTCGGGCGAATACTCTCACCCGGTTGAGCAGATTCGGGTTCCATTTGACAATCGACATCTTCCTCACGAATATGGGGAACAACATCGCCTAGCCGGCCGTGCATCAGGAGCTCAGCTCGAACCACTATCCGGTGGTGGCCGAAGTTGGCTCCTCGGTCAACCGGCATCGTATCAACAGACGAAACTACCATCGCGCCAGTTGGGAAAGGTTCCGACAACACGTTGACGACAACATCGATTTCGACATGCACCTTGATTCGGTTGATGACATCGAACGGCAGCTGCAGGGCATCGAGCAAGCGATCGCCCAGGCCAGGAGCAACATGTACCGGTGATTGATCAGGTGAGTGACTCTGTACCCATTGATAGACCCACTAAAGATTTAATACAATTGCGAAACGCCATACGAAGGCAATACCAGCGAACTGGTTTGCCAACGCTAAAATTTTGCAGACAAGATCCGCTCTCTGCCAGATTGTGCAAAGCCGCTCTGGAAGTTGACAAAAATTTAGAAAACTAAACCAAGGCTCATTCCACCGTTGATCCCACTAGACAGCAATGGCTCTGAGGATCGATTGATAACTCCTGCAGAAAAAGGCTGCTGAGATAAGTCAACACTTCGTCAGCTCCCATAATCTCGGACAAAACATCGTCAGTCCACATGAGGCTGCCGTTTGCGCGCTTATTACTAACATCCATCTAAGCCCCAACGACTTCACAGAGGAGTTGGAGATCTCAGCTGACGAATTGTTGACTTATATCAAATGCTCAAAGAACATGAAGGCCCCAGGTTTCGATAACATCTTGAACTTGGAGCTCAAGCAACTGAGCCCCCAGTTCTATAACCATCTGGCGATGGTTTTCAATCATTGCCTCCGACTTGGCTACTTCTCCACGTGTTGGAGGTCAGCTAAAGTCATTCCCATCCAGAAACCTGGGAAAGATCCTTCATGTTCCAAGAGCTATAGGCCCATCAGCCTTCTCTCAGGATTATCAAGCTGTTTGAAAAAGCGATCCACCGTCGGCTTCTTTCATCTGCCGACGAAGAATTTGGCTTCCGACGTGGTCGGTAGGAAATTCACCAACTTAATCGAGTCATTACCATCCTCAGACGGAACAAGTCTGATTCAATCATCTGCCTTGGCACTTCTCGACATCGAGAAGGCCTTTGATAACGTGTGGCACAATGACTTTGTGAATAAGCTTAAAGATACAACCTTCCTATCTTCCTGGTGGAGATAATTAAAAATTATCTGTCGGACAGGACATTCCGTGTTTCGCTGCAAGGTGCAGTTTCTGATGCACAGGAAATCTCCGCCGGTGTTCCGCAGGGAAGTATACTAGGTCCACTTCTGTTCAATCTATTCACCTCGGACATACCCCCGCTCCATGAAAATGGATCTCTATCGTTGTTCGCCGATGATACCGCAGTCGTCCACAATGGTAGGGTAATAAGAGCGCTTACAGCGAAACTTCAGCGAAGCCTGAATGTTCTGTCTGAATATTTCACCGAATGGAAGATCTGTATCAATGCGGCGAAGACCCAGGTCATCCTATTTCCACACTCCAACTCTCCCAGACTTGTTCCGCCTGAGGATTGTAAAATAAGCCTAAACAACACAACGGTGGAATGGGCCAAATCAGCTGTCTATCTTGGCGTTACCATAGACAGCAAGCTTATTTTCAGGGAGCAGGTTGACAAAATTGTCACAAAGTGTAACGTTCTGTTGAAGCTACTGTACCCATTGATCAACAGAAGGTCTACATTATCCCTGAAAAACAAGCTTGCTGTCTACAAGCAAATCATACTTCCAGTCATCGAATACGGCATGCCAATCTGGGAAAGTTGCGCAAAAACACATCATCTGAAGCTTCAGCGTGTTCAAAATAAGTTCCTCAGGATGATCCTGAACACCCTCCTAGGACAAGAACATCCGAGGTCCACCATCTGGCCGAGATAAAAATGCTCGATGATCGTTTTGGTGAGTCTATCAATCGGTACAGGGCACACTGGGTGACATCAAATCACCAAATCATCCGGAATCTGGTTCCCCACCACTAGGA
>JASCZW010020495.1:0-12179 GCA_034211315.2 Aedes japonicus | reverse complement strand
ATAGTTATTTAATCCCTGAAAATTTGAGAAGTATCCGATTTAAAGAGAATTTTTGGTGATGATTTTTGTGTGTCTCATTTTTTAGTCTTTACTCGCTATCTAAAAAGAGAAGAATGTATAAGAACGGGGTTGAAAGATAACTCATTAGAGGATTTGCACTACTAGTTGCACCAATGCACTAAAACCTGGCACCACGGGTGATCTAGCATACACGGCAGCGGGAGAGCTAACGATTGCGAACCGAATGTACAGTGCATGAGAAAATAGAGAATTAAGGGTAGATTAAGGTAAACTCACAATGCACATCCTCCACAAAATACATGGATTTGGAAAAGCATCAATATGTGAACACACTTGTTGTATACTGATACATTTTCCAAAATTTAAAATTACAAAAAAAAACACGTAAAGGAACCTCCAAATCCGCAAGACAAATGGATATGTTAGTAAGACATAGAAAAATGAAACAACATAAAGTCTCACGTCAACACGTTCCTTCCCATTCCCTACTTGACCAGCATTCGGCCACAGCCGGCGCCGGTATGGCTTCACCAGTTTTTACAAATTGAGGATGTATGTTAGTTCCAAGCATCTTCTGTTAATTCTTTGTGTTAATACAGCTGAACTGGCAACAACGGAATAGAATCCGTGGGCGGTCAATCATGCTCATGCTCAAAGATTAACAAAACAAACAGTTTTTCAACTACAAAGTGTTTAAAAAACGATAATTTTCAGCGCAGGTAATTATTGTCACTTAGTCTCACGAAAGCCTCACAAAATTAAATATGGTATTCTATGTTGGATATTTGATTCTTTTTGGTATCTTCTCCAGATCCTTACAATTGCGTGAATTGAAATGTACTCTTACATGTCCACTAGAGAAAAATTAAAATTTGATGAAAAATACTTTGCCAAATAGAACAACTTAGGAGCTTTTAAGATTAAAGAAACAATTTTCAAAATTCAAGTCGGTCATATTTAAATAGCGTTATAGAAGTTTACATCAAAATTGAATAAACAACAGTTGATTCCACGTTATCAATGAGCTGTTCAGATGCGTGCTTATGTTTTCGACTCAATTAAGACAAATTTGTTAAGGCAGAATTAAGGTATTTAATTTGGGATAGTTTATCTTCTAGTGATAAAGCGATTGTCTTGAGTGACACCTTTCAGTGACAAATCGTTTCACACCGATCAACTTCTTCTAGGAAATTTAATGGCCTCGCCCTATGGAGAGTCTTAACCGGCCAACAATAAATTGAGAATGTGGTCTCCATTTATGGAGTGGTTCCTTGGTTTCTTCTGACCGGATCTAGCGTCGTGCCACTATTAAAATGAAGTGGTACGAAGCCAACCCAAGGACATGAACTCCCCCAGCACACCGAAACTAATCCCATCGGAAAACACTGGGCTATCGTGAAGCAGGCACTACAGAAATATCTCAAGGAGGTACAAACTTCTGCCGTGTCGAGTAAAAAGAGACATGTTTAATGTTCAAGTAGTCTCAAAATGAGTACAAGTAATTTCATAATGAAAAGTAGTTTCAGATCATATTCTTAATTCGAAAAGTGCTTTGCAGCAAAACCTGCCAGTATCACACCTAACGTCAATGCCGTTATATAAATGTACTACGACATGGTTGTTCAAAAAAAAGTGTAACACATGTGATCACATGTGATCACTACAAGCTAGATCTTTACTTCTCTCATGAAATAGTTCATCAGACTGGGTAAGCTCAGATAATCCCCATCGCCTTTTTATGCTGCGTCTCCAACGCTTTATTATGAAGCATGCGACTCAGCCGACCTACCAAGGGCAAAGTACAAAATCTAGTCATGGGGAGGGTTGGCCCGGAAACGACAATGACAATGATAAAAATTACGTGGAACCTGTGCTTAAATTGAAAAAAGTGATATTTGATGGACAAGGAAGAAGAAAATGTTATTGGGAGATGCCCTCTTGGCTAGACTATCTTTATTGTGTAACTGAATGCTAATGTTCTTGCCTCTTCCATGTTATGTGTCGAGTAATTATCCTGCATCTTTACCATGAAAAACGTTTGCGCATGAGATGCATCTTTTCTTTTCTGGCTACGGCTATCATCACCAATTTAGTCTCGACTTTTCACGCAACCGATGATAACCGCACACCATCATGTAATACAAAACAACCGACACAAAAGTTCACCAGTCGTCACACCGTTTATCGTCGATAAAAGTGCAATCTTCGGCTTGTACATACATACATTCCTACATCCACTCTGACCGGACCGGAATTGCCACGCAACAAGGCAGACTGTGTGGCGCATTTGGAAGAAAAGTGAAATTACATCGCCATCGATGGACCATTACCTCCGCCTCCTCCCGACCGTGTCGTCCGTAAAGCTGCTTCCATTATGCCCCGATGGCAATGAATCGATGCGAAACGATCCGAAGATGGACCCGGTTGGGGTCGGTCGTGCGGCGGAACCTGCCTGCATGCGCTCGGCACGCAATGTCATCACATCGTCTTGAAGACAAACATAAAACAGCGCCATGCATGGCCGGAATTATCTTCCGCGTGCGTTGGGAGAAAAAACGATGGTGCATTCAATGGTTTCCGGACAAAGATTGGTTACTTACTTGCGTGGTCATAAAATTTGATAATTCTGAACTAATTGAAAGCACTTATCGAGGAACTTTAGAAGACTAGTATTTTTTACCTTTTAGGTCAAGGATGAACACAATGAGAAAAAATCATGCTGATTTAGGTCTCAACTGACACATGCGAGTGGCAATTTTGACACAAACTCAAGTCATAGCTGAGACGAAAGCAATTGTGTTCCTACACAGCAAAAAAATCTGAATTTACATTGTGATGTAAATATCAGAGCATGTAAGATTGAATTTTGTTCCATACGAAGCAGCAACTTGCATGAAATAGTTCTATCAAAGACGCGCTTTTGCATACAATAGTATCGACAATGTATGGAATGTCCCAGAAGTTTACGCGATTCATAATGTTAATTTTAAGTTTTGTGACGCCTCATTTATGTGCATTTTTTTTTGTTGGGGCGTAGAACCACAGCGTCCACTGAGTTGAACTTTTGTGGTATATATGTGCATGATATTGAACAGAAATTCACACTACTTTTGTGAGCTGTGTACGATTTTTTTCTTTCGACACTGAAGAAGTATTTAAGTCGCAGTCCAAGTAGACCTATCAGTCAAAAGTTCAGCTTTTTCTAGTGGAATTTAAAGGGATTTGTTCTTATTTACAAGTGATAGTTTTAAAAATGTTTTTTATAATTTTACCATATTTCACTTTTTTATATCTGATTTTCTTATAAGTGATCAAGTAACGTGTTATTTTAAATTGCTAGTTTTCGAATTGAAACCGTTCTACTACCACGCTCGTAACCCAAGTAACAATTTCGGTTCTATTCCAGCCGTATAGCACTCCTCCCGGCTTTGTTAATGAAACTACATTCAATCTGTTTTGTCCACCAACACCTCCTCTATGCATCTTTAAAGCCGAAATGTGTACAAAGTGGCCCACTCTATATACGGTTGTGAAAACCAGTTAATAAAACCTTTCTATGACCATACAGATTTTAAAAATGTTCTAGTGAAAGATGTTATGACCACTTGAGAACCATCATAAAACCTATTGGCTGCCATCCAGACCAGCATAGGGCCAAATGCAACAAGGCTGTCAAACTTCACGGCGATATCGTGGCTTCTTTGTTCGATTCTTTGTTCGAAGCCTTCTGATTCACTCAACAATAAATAATGGCTAAGAAAAAAGTTCTAGTGTTGCGGGAAATTATGTTTGATAGCAAAATATCCAAAACAAATGGAGTTTTCAATCGCGTAGCATGCTCCAAATTATATGCGCATTTTATTTTTATGGTGAATATTCGCACGATAAGAGCCGAAAATTAATGCGCTTCGGAAATTATGCGAGTTTACAACAACAAAAACGAAACTGAAAGAAATATAATCAATAAATTAATCATGAAACTCCTGAAAATTGATGGAATTCAATAAGATTATCTAAACGAATACCGAAGTTGGTATTTTATCTACAGTTCAATTGTATTGCATTTAAAATTTAGTGCATTTATTTTTCCACATTTCAATTATTTCATATATTCCAATATGGTGATTGAAAGAAATCACGGTTTTGCCAAAAAGCCAATTTATCTTCGCAATGGCTACTATAAAACTATCTGGTCATTTGGTAGCTTTCCTCAATGCCAATCAGGCGTTTAATGCATTTAATGAAAGCAAAATGGTTTTAAAATGCTTTTCAACTGACCATAATAAGATAATATGAATGAGTCCTAAAACGGCATTTCAAAACAGCATTTCATGAGTTTATAAAGTCAAAATAAAACCTTCGACAGGAGTAAAAGGTATTTTAAAAGTCAAGGTTATAAGATCGTTGTAAAGAAGCCATGTAGGTTCTTATGAACCTGATTAAAATTTGAAACCTGTTGGCACCTCTTGCTGTCATAATAAAACTGAATTGATTTCATAAAACTTTGATGAAACTTAATAAAGCTGGATGGTGTTGGCAATGTTACTTGGGTAACGACCTAGAACATCCTGAATATGAAAAAGTTCAGGAAGAAAAACTACATGCCTTATTGGTATAAAGCGTTGTTTTAGAATATGATACATGTGCATACGTATTATGTAACTTATGGTGTAAACGTCTACATAGTTTTGTATCTTTCTGGGATGTTCTATGTTATCCAAAATGTACTTATGTTAAGACCTTCAGATCTACAGTTGGAACAGTAGCTTTTAGGGCTATATGAGACTATGAAATGTATTCAAAAAAAAAATGAATGAACCTTTTGGAAGGTCAACAGTCATTATTGATAATTTTGTGAAGTTTTAGATCATGAAAACAGTCCTTGAGTTCAGAACTTAAGATCTATAGTAGTAACTATAGCTTTTTGGGCTATACAAAGTAACGCTTCGTATTCAACCATGTTCATAGAATATTTTAAACCGTAAACAAATATTACGAGATAAACAGGGATGGAAGGGGTCATCCAAACTGTCCTTGAGTTCAGAACATAAGATCTACGGTTGTAACAGTAGGTTATTGGAGTATGCAAAGAAACCATATTTATTTAACAATATTCATTAAATAGTGTAGAAGGACATAATGCGTAATCCTGGGATATTTTAAATCATCTAAACTTTCCTTAGATTCAACACATAAGATTAACAGTTGTAACAGTAGCTTTTTTTGGCTTAACAAGGTGACTAAATGTATTCAAACTTATTCCATGAAACTTTTGAAAGGTCAACCGTCAATATTTTATAGCTTTCTAATCCTCTAGGTCATTCAAACTGTCTTGGCGTCTAGAACTTAAGATTTACAGTTGTAACAGTAATTTTTAGGCAGTACAAAGTAACAATACATATTCAAACATATTCAATTTATATTCATAAATGTCAACCAACATTCAGAAAACACATGTTCTGGGTCATCCAAACTATCCTTGAAATCAGAACATAGGATCTACAGTTGCAACAAAAGCTTTCTGGGCTATACAATGCGAGGCTGTGTATTGACACTATTTTGGATGACCAACAGACATTATGAGATAATCTTTCCAAAGTTATCCAAATTACTCTGGAATTCAAAACGTAAAATCTACAGCTGTAACTGTAGCTTTCTGGAGCAAACAGAATAACAATATGTATTTGACCAATTTCAGTGAGTCTTTTGAAAGGTAAATATATATAATGAGATATCTTGGGATGTTCTAGGTCACCAAAATTGCCCTTGAGTGCAGAAGTTAGGATCTACAGCCGTAACATTAGCTTAACAACCTATGAATGGTGACGATATGCATTCAAACACATTCAGTGAATCTTCTGTAAGGTCACCAGTCATTATCAAGTTTTCTTGGGATGTTCCAGTTCACTAAAAGTGACTTGTGTTCAGATCTTAAGATATACAGTAGTAACCGTAGCCTTTTAGGCTATACAAAACTACGATAACTATTCCAACATATTCAGTGAATATTCTGAAACGTCAACAACAATCAAAGGATAATCTTGTTAGTGTTAGGTCATTCAAAACATAAGATCTACAATTGTTACATTAGCCTTATGGGCTATACAAATTTAAGTTAGTTTGTTTGACATGAATATCCCAAGATTTTCTCATAATGTCCGTTGGTCTTGCAGGGCATTCATTGAATATATTTGAAAATAAATCATAAAATTGAAAACCGGGTAAAGCTACTGTTATAACTGTCGACTTAAGTTTTGAACTACAGGACAGTTTCGATGACCTAATAAATCTAAAAAAAATCCTAATATTTTCAATTATTTCTATGTTATTAAGCACAAATTTAATCATAACAAATTGCTTGTAAAGGGTGTTGAGATCAAAATTTGACCAAACAGTGATGTGTGTGAGTCGATTAAAGTTTTTATTAAGAAGCCAAATTCTTTTTCCTTTTCAAGTTCAGTTAATACAGAATACAGGAGAAATATTCAGCTAAGCTTCCGAATGCGAATTGCCGGGTCTTTTGTTTAACACCTGCCACAAGATTTTGTACAGTCTCCTTGTTCACTTTATTCGCCGTAGAACGCCAGTTTGCCTAGAACTGTTTCTCGTTAACAACAGCTTTTTGAGTCTTCTTAAGATTCTGCTTGACGATGGGCCAATATTGTTCGATTGGGCGGAGCTCTGGCTTGTTGGGAGGGTTTTTGTCCTTGGTCACCACTTGAACGTTGTTGGCAGCATACCACTGCATGGCCTTTTTTTTATAACTGAAGTGCTAATCTCAAAATCAAAATAGAGGCATGATGCTACACGCACAGATCTTCGAAATGAGGGGTGTGCAAAATTTTGCAATGTACGATGAAAGGAAATGCGTCAAGTTGAAATCGACCGAATTTTGATCGAAACTCCCTTTATAATAACGTTTTGGAAATTTTAGGCCTAAACGGTAATTTCAAGGAATATTGCATTGTACAATCTGAATGGCTCACCTTTAGTTGCGTAGTCCTACGTCATCACTCCGAACAACCTGATGGAGCTGTCTTTTCAATTCTTTTCCCATACTAAGGATGTATTTAATATCAACAATACAAAAGTAGGTAAGGAAACGTGGTTTTGAGTGTGACGAGTGTAAACAAACACAACAATTCCAATTTGTGGCAACTTAAAACTAAATCATAAAAAAATAAATTTCAAACAGGTTTATTTGTGATTTTGTTTCGTTTTCGGTGATAATCAGCTTTCATTTGTGATAGAGATACCAGAAGAGTTTGTTTACAAAACCAGTGACGCTTTAATCACGAAGCATTTACTAAAATTTACTGAAAGTCTAAATATAACTTTTGAACTAGTTCTCATCTGACACTCAAATCTCAATTTAGTCGAGAAAATATATCCAGTTGAAAATTTTCTTCAATTTTCTATGCAAAAACAATAATTCTGCTATCAACACAATACACAGTTTCTTGCGTTTGACTGGTCTCAGATAATATCCGAGGAAACTTAACAAATCTTAAATATAAAAACGATAATTGTAGCGAACAATCCTGTAGAACTCCTATGCTGATTTTACCGTTCCCGTCGCATTTATTAAACTTCATATGGACCGTCTCAGAAGACCAGCTCAAGTTCCCAAAACCCACTGCTGACAACAACAACCGGTCGCGAAAACTTGTTTTGAGCCATCCAAGAAAGCACCTACCAGCAGTTTGTTAACGGAGCAGCATCTTTTTCCCACTCATCAATTTTCTTAATCAAATATCTGCCGACCACGACCGCCACTCCATGCGAAGATGGCACTGCCAATATCGACTCAAAATGAGCTAGCAGAGAGATACAACAGCGGTTCAATGAACCTTTTCCTACCATAACATGATGATGAGGTGCATGGATTTGGGCGTCCATATGGCGTCCAAGTTCGGCGGAAAAAATCACACTCATCCGGCGATAATTTTGCACTAAATTAATGGATCATCGTAAAAATGAACGAATGGCAGTCATTCTTCGGCCTGAAAGAGTGTGGAGCAGATCGTAAAAGATTGCTGCTTGCTGCGAATGCAATTTTCGAACAGGTGGATTTTAAATGTGTGATTATAGGGGAGTTGGAAATTTGGGTGGGTGTAAATTGGTTGGTCTTGTGAGAGGTATTGATGTGACGTCTTGAAAAAAAGATTCAATTAGATATCTTGATTCATATCGAATACTTTTACTTCAATGCTATTTAAAGAGGTGTTGAATTTCAGATTGTTATAGTTTTTTTTAGCGTAGTTTATTTCATGGAAAAAAACGTAAACCTATTTTAATAAGTTCTTCGTGATTAGGATGAAGGCTGCAGAAACACAATATCATAGCCGATTCACATCGCCACTTACAATTCCTAAAGGCACAAATCTAAGAAACTACTAAGATTTCACATGCCAAATCACTAAGAATCGTATGCTGCAATGCATCAAGAATCCTATTAAGGTTTGGCATGTTAAACCATGCAATTTCTTAGAGTTTTGCCTTTAAAAGTTCGAACTGATGATAATCAGCCATGATCTCTACCATTTATGTATACCAGTGACCTTACCTAAATGAAAACCAGCCTAGTTTGTAAGACGCTTGAAGTGGGCTTTAAGTCTGCTACAGGTTAGTCGATAAAAGTGCAACTACAAAGCAACAGTATGTTGGAGGTGACTGAGTTCGTCTCCCGATCTGGTCTAGGAGCTTTTGTTAAAGGAAACTTTGTCGACTCCCTGTAAATGGGGTAAGATTGGACTAACAAGTCTATGAATTTCTTTTTCTCATTCTAGCTCTTCGTCTTTTTCTGCTAAAGAGTTCTGAACTAAGTATTAAGGGACTGTTCATAAACCACGTAGACTCATTTTTGAAAATCTCAGAACCCCCTCCCTTAGACTTTTCTCCATTTTTTTAATTTAGTATCAAGCGTAGACTTTGGTTAGACTTCACCACCCCCCACAAAAGTCATCGAATTCCTCGAATAGCACCTAACCCTTTTTTAAATCAGTTTGTTTATTTGTTAGGCTCCGGAGTGTATAACACTTTACGGAGCCGATATTCAATATTGTTGAACACAACATTTTACGTTTCGAAATTAGTGACAGAGCACGGAAACAAAATGATAGTATAACTGGGACACAATAGTAGGTAATTTACTATAGTGGAAGAAAGGGGGGTGATGACGTTACACTCTTAGATCAGACAAACAAAGGAATTCGTAAATCGTTTGCATTAGGCCCTAACTATAATGTTTACATCATGTTTATAACGGTCTGCCCGTGTCGCCCCTCAAGTGGTATTAAATACTACTTTCCCAAATGGGGAATAATCAGATAATCGTAAAATCTCCTCCTTCAAAGGGGAGAACATACACAATAATTTTAGGAACTGTATCGTCCAAGGTTCAGAGGAGATCGGAGTGTGCCTTGTTCGACGATGGGAGCAAATTATTCTCCAGTCAAAACTTCAAATTTATTACCTATATTTCGTGCTTTGAGTAATTTTAACTGACGTTTTGGGTCATGAGTCGTTAGATAGGGTCCAGGTGGAGGAGTCGTCTCCCTGGCGTCGGTGATTGTCACCATGTGAGGAAATAGGCCAACGGAAAATAAATAAATATAAAATAAATATATAAAAGGAAAATAAATTGTAAATAAAATAATACCATGCAGTTAGTTCAATATGAGGAATCTGTAGAAATTTGAGCTTTATTTCAGGATTGATCAAGAATGCCCTGATGGTTAGAATTGTTATCATTTCACACAAAAAAACAAATTTTTTAGTAAAATAACCAAATTGGCAACACTGCAACAAACACAAAGATATTTTTCTGTGAAGATCTCGGACATTTTTCTTTAAACCAAACCCAGCAGATTGGTTTTTGACATTAATGTTTAAGAGATAAAGGTAAGAGATGCGTTATTTCTAAATGAACTTCCACAGATCAAAGCAGACATTGCTTTGAAACTAACGATTTTTGATTTCGCTTACGCACGTTAGGCTGCTCTCCGGGTACGGAGGTGGTTCTTATGAAAAGAAAGGTCTGACTACAGTTATGGTTCACTAAAAACTGCTTTATGCATAACCCTATTTTCAACCGATAAGTAAATTGATGCTGCCGTTTTAGCACCTGGTTCCCAATGTTGATCGCCGTCCATATTGCTGTTGTCGGGTCTGCTAAATAATGCTGATGAAAATGCACTTATTCTGGGCCGTGTGTAATTTGGGGATACTGCTGGATTGCATTGTTGCTAACTCGTCCCCTTTAGATTGTTGGGAGATCTTTCGGGTAATATAGCATAAAATACACGGCTCAAGTTTCGTTCAACTGATGGCTGGTTTAAAACTACTATGTACAATATCTACAAATAATATCGCAGCGGCTTCACAGTAGAGTGACGTGGGTTATTGTTTGTGGAGATACAGCAGAGTAACGGTCGCAGAATGAGGGTTCCGAGATCGGGTGCTAGTGTATGGAGAGAGTGGGTTACCTGAGTGGTGATGATTCTGATTAAGGTTACAATGAGCTGCGTACTGTGGAACAGTCCACTAGTACAATCCACAATTTTATAGGCTATTAATTAAATCAGCAGTAAACTGCACTAAATCTAACTTTACTTTGTAATTCTCGCAAAGGATGATATGAACTATTGAATTATCGAACCAATCTGTAACTATCTTCATTGTCGTCTACCGCTATTAACAATACTCTTAATTTAACCTGCTCATCAGTATTGGTTGGTCCTTGGCAGTGTTGCCAAATGCAAAGCTTCATCGCCAACACCGAATGTGGACCGTTGTAGTTACTATGCGGCGAGTCCGTCTCTGTTTCCAAATTCATTTCATTCAACTTCATTACCATAACCGTACGCTCGAACCTTACGCTTAACTCCACTCATTAGTTCCTGTACAAAATCTGGCTGTAGCTTCTTCTGTACGGAAATCCACTTTTTCTTCAGCTTTTCCTCAGATTTTACCACCTTGGGATGCTTCCGAGGGGCCTGTTTCATAACAGCCCAGTATTTTGCATCCATTCTGACCGCATTTTTCTTTTCGTTCGATGCTCAGAGTTTCGTAATAACGTTTAATCACACGACTCACCGTTGGCTGCACGATTCCGAGTTGTTTTCCGATGTCCCGAGAGTTGAGGATTTTCCAGGTGCTTGCGCAAAATCATATTTTCCAATTTTCGAAAAACTGCCAACAATAAAAATACATCTAAAAAAACACTCTTAATTACTTCTACCCCAATTTTCAAGAGAAAATACCCAATGGGTAATTTTCTACCGCGTTTTTCCGGTACTGAAATTTGGTGTAGGGCACCCTTTAATTTGGCACGGTATCTATTGCTGTGGCAAGAAACCCAGTGTTTTTGTGACGGATAAAAGGATGAACTTGAAATTGTACAAAAGGGAGTTTCTCAACAAAAGGATATTATTCTTCGTTAGGTTCCATGATGGTCCAGTTACACTGACAATCAGAGATGTAATTCCGCACTAATGTTGCGCCAGTGCGTGAGATTTGTACCTTCACAGAGGATACAACCATAACTCACCTCAGATAATGCAAAGTGCTCTTTTATTCGGTGAAAAATAGACAGAGTGAAAGTGTGCGCCTGTGATGGGATTACCTGGAGTGAGTGAACCACACTCTCTTTTAAACGATCGCGCTCACGTGCTCTAATATGTCTTCGCTCGCGCCTGCGATCACTGCCGCGTACACTGGGGCGAGGACGCACCAGTGCTCTTTCTGTGATTCGCTGGTGCGATTGAAAGTTAAAACATTGTCGGAGTTTCAGAAAATGTTCGAAAAAAGGAAGCGGGAAGAAACATTATTCTTTTTTCCTTAGTTATGTAGCGTCAAAGCGAATTTGCAATCACTGTTGTATATTAGCAGAAGAGCCCACGCCCGTGAGCTCACTGGGGCGCACGCGCAGGGAATTTAACTGCATTCGCTTCTGTGAATTTGAGAGCTCTTTTTCTCACTCTAGAGCGATCGAGTGTTGTGTGAATAAAAGCCATTTTTCTCCACTCACATGCGCTACCCGCATGCAAACACGGGGGTGAATATAAACAAGAGAGAAGAGCTCTCGTTGAGGTAGGAAGAGTGTGTAGAAAATTTTCAATCTCTCTCTACCACACTGAGGATATGGACATCACTGC